>OZ024904.1:85377615-85638639 GCA_964017125.1 Flabesymbios commensalis | reverse complement strand
TACAAATAATCTTATTAACCCTGCAGATAATGGCTTCAATGTGTATGGAAGATAAAAAGACAACAAAGGATAATCAAGTCGAATAAATATTACCAAATTATGTGAGAATGATGGTAACTGTAGGGAGATTGGACAGTCATCTTTCTCGGCCTTTGTTATATTTATCGTCTATCTTGGGAATTGTGCACGTATGAAGGACATAATCAGCATAATTATATTGGCAGACTTCGCTGGATACGTGGACTGGACTGGTGGGCAAGTACAACTAATATTGCAGCTGTGCTGAAGCAACTAGCCATAACTACTAGAATGGAAAGTGAGCATTTACTGCTCTCTCGAATCATAAGTATCGGTCTGCGCCGGTGGTACTTTGATGTTAGATATTGGAAATGTTGAACTTGTATCAATTTTTAATCTATAAATCAACACCGTTTAAATACATCATTATATACATCTTTATCTCAAACGCAAAAATAATTGCCTTATTTTGTCATTAAAGCTACTGTAATAAACGAAGAAATAACATTTTAAAAACTTGATGACTGCATTAGTATTATTTTTAATTGAACTTAATTTATCCAAAAAAAACAAAAGTATTTGGCTTTGGTAATTAGAAAAAGGTTATTTAATTGGTTGATCCGATGTAATGATAGACTGATAGAAAGGATATTGTTCTTCTGTTTCAATTTAGATTTCAATTAACTAACTAGATAACCTTGCTGCTAATATTGAAGCATCTCGGGTTGTTTGTCTGCTTATCGAATTATTTTGTCTGCATACATACAATACATGGCTGTGAAACTGCCAGTTTGTCTGTCTGAATGGATGCTAGAACATACGATCCACCGTTCTTGATTGTGTCATGTCGGGGTACTATCAGACTATAGATAGGCTTCCATGACCATAATCCGCAAATAAAGCAATCATATGATTGTTCATGGGATAAACTTACAGACGAACCAGACAAACAGACATCAAGATGGGTGCGCAGATAGGCGGAACCACGAGACAATACACCAATGTTGGTTTTATGCAGGGCCACTGTCTTCGACGCTGGGTCAACATCAAACCAGCATTGGTTAAACGTCCCCCGTTTTCTATGGGGGATAGACGAACAAAAAAGTACAGACAGATTCTCATGCAGATAGATGGGTAGCGATGTCACGTGTCAGGAGGAGTCAGGTGGGGCAGCCATCGGTGCAGAAATGGACAGTCGATCTCCGAGTGTCATTTCCGGTGACCCCGGAAATTACATTCGGAATGTCCATTGTTTGCTGGTGCCCGTCGCGGTCGTTATTACGACATAGATAACAAAGACCCATCCCTCAACTAAACGGCTGCCACTAGCTTACGTCCAAAATGCGGCCCCACAAATACAAACAACAGTAACTGCTCACTTTTCAAGTGGGCAGCTACTGCTGTTCGCCTTTGCACAATGGATTGACACCCTGTTTCACAGTTTTGTGAAACGCTGGCTCAATAGTTATCCATGTGTTATGTGTTATCACGTTGGCAAATAACCTTAAAAAATTAGGTAAGTTGCAGCAAATATTTCGACTAGAATGTGATGATTTGATTTAAATGAAACAAAAAAAAGTATTATAAAAAAGAAAGCTTAAAAAATCATGCCATATTATCGTATCTTACTGATAGACTGATATGGTGAGTCTGCTATTGAAGTTGACGACTGAGTGGGGTTCAGTTGAACTGACAATAATGTTATTTTTGATAACAAAATGACAATCACTGTAAAACGGCTCATTTTTTCTGCTTGTTATTTTATCTGGGGATATTTTATAATTCAGAATCTGACGTCTGTAGACGTGATTTCATATTCTTGCGTCTAAAGTCAATCCCCGCATTGTAAGAGTAGACATATTTATAAAGAGCCTTGGATCCATAACATATATATTCAAATGAATCAAAAAGAGCTAACTAAGACATTTATGACGATTTCCATGGTTTATAGGAAGTATTCCAGTGATTTAAGGGTAAAGGAGCACAAGTCAAAAAGCCACAAAGAGCTAAGCTACAGAGCTAAAACACACAGACCTAACTACAGAGCTAAAATACACAGCTACAATACACAGCTGAATTACAGGGCTAAAATACACAGCTAAAATACACAGCTAAAAGACACAGCTAAAATACACAGCTAAACTACAAAGCTAAATACACAGCAAAAATAAACAGCTAAAATACACAGCTAAAATATACAGCTAAAATACACAGCTAAAATACACAGCTAAAATACACGGCTAAAATACACAGCTAAAATACACAGCTGTAATACACAGATAAATACACAGATAAAATATGCAGCTAAAATACACAGCTGAAACAAAAACGTCTCTACTTTCGCGATGTGCAATTTCACCCCTGACACCCCTGCTGCAGAGAAAGCGACCTCATCCTCGTTTCATTCGGAATGACATTATTGTGTCCGGGACAAACAATAACTGTGCTTACAGTCGCACTCCAGTTAATACCTAGATCCCTGTTCAGTCTTGATCCACATAATGGAGGGCTGGACATTAACCCTTAAAGCGCTGAAATACTTTCGTAGAAACCATGGAGACTAAAGGATTTGTTCAGCTTGAAATCATCGTAATGTCTTACCGCTTCATTTGAATACGTATGTTATGGGTATACGGCCATATTAAATACTATTACTCTTAAAATGATCGACTTTAGACGTCAGAATCTGACGTCTACTGACGTTAGATTCTGACGTCTAAAGTCTATCCCAGCGCTGTAAGGGTTAACCGTTACACTGCTAGGTACATATAATAAGACAGTTTCATACCTATGAAATCATATCAAATAATATTAAATCATAATCAACTTGTTTGTGGTGGATGCTGAATTCATGATATGAATTAAAAAAAATAAAATATACAATAAACAAAACATTTTTTTCATTTGCCAACTTTAACAGAATAAAAAATATTTTAAAAATTCCGCAGTACAACCTTCTCTGTTCCGGAGGCGAATTTACAAAAAATAGCTCTCAAATTGTATTTGTGATTTCACACTCGATTAAAATTAACATTAATAACGCTAAATAAACATCTTAAAATTGATATATCTGTATATTATCTAAATGAAAAACACGTTGTATTTGGGAAAACGTCAATAAATAAACAATTGCCCCCACCCCTCTAAAAAAAGATACCCAGCTTTGGTATGCCATTGGGTTTAATATGTTTTGACCACATTTGGTAATCCCGTGTGTTCCTGATCGTGACACTGGTACACAAGTCAGTTAAACTTAAGACAATGCATGCTTTAACATGTTTAAATGTTTAATCGAATTAAAATTAATGTGGGTTGTATTGTTCAACTAAGAAGTTGTATCAAAAAAGACTAATAATAAACAATATACTATGCTGGTCGGAAAGTCTGATATTGTTATATGTTATGCAGTGGGAATAGCTGAGAAATTTCATAACGAATAAAAATTGAGATGCTTGGATATGATACTTAGATATAAATAATATACACTGTATCAGCTCCGGGATAGAAGGTCAATTTGTGTCATCAGCATGTTTAACACTAAGGGATGACATTTTTGTCTATAAACCATGGAAACCATAGAGTTTTCTTTCAATTTGATATCATCATAAATTGCCTAGTTAGCTTTTACTGATTCATTTGAATACTCATGTTATGTGTCTACGGCCATTCTAAATATGTTTACTCTTACAGTGCGGGGACCGACTTTAGCCTTATTACTCACGAAGATTATCATGATTATTCAGTAAGGACACAATGAACGATGATGGGCGTTGACTATCAAAATTAAACATGACATATCCAAGACATTAGACTACAAGTTTAATTGGTCCACTACATTATAAGCAGTGCTATTTACTGCTGTTGATTTTTTAGATCCATTTAACATTTGATTTTGTCTAGAGGACAGTTTTTTAATTAATTGCTCTCACAGCCGAATGCCACGGAGTGAGTATGGGAATGTCAATTTGCAGCTTCAGTTATCAACATTTTTCCCGCTTTACATATTTGGCCTACTTGAAGTTGTGTTTTGCTACCACGACCCACTTCAAGTTGGTGAAAATTACTCACATTAGTTTAATTTGAGACCTAACGTCGAATGCGTTTTGGTCGATGTTGTACAAATGTCATAGAAATATTTTGTGTTTGCTGAGGGATCCCGCAATACATAGAGTTTTCTAAACATTCACTAAAAAAGTGTTAGTGAAAACGCCATGTCTATTTATTTCGAGTGGCATTTTTCCACTTTACATGACATTATTATCAGCTTATGCCCGACGTGTAATATGATATTATGATTTTAAATTAATATCATAATGTGATATCGCTTTCTCATACATGTGATGTTTAACAAGCTCTATTTGCTCAGAACTTCACAGTAAATCATCCAGCATGACCAAACGAGAGTGATAAATTCGGTCTTTGACATAAGCAAATAATAGACAAATCTTCACCTTCTACACCTACCCAACACGATGACACACTATGGTCAGATGAGGTTTAATAATTTATCTGATGTGTATTTCATTTGTATAAATATCTTGATTAATTAGCTCATTGTCTGATGTTCTTGAACCACGCACCAGTTTGATATTCTTTGTTTTTTTTTCTTTCCCATTGGTTGAATTTCGTTAAAACAGACTGTTCTAATACATAGGCTACTGTTGTTCTCAATTATAGTTTTATGCCATACTATAACATATTTACCATTGTCATGTTTGACTTCCGACCGATCTAGCTATTACTACGCTATGAAACCCTGTATATAATATACACTTCTGTGTAAATACTAATTATATAATTTAGTTGCTAATACCTTATATGGAATGCAACATACATGCTTGAATGCAACCAATATATATATATATACACACATATATACATATATATATATATATATACACACTCCTGATCCACGAGGGCGGGGGCCCTAGGGAGTAGTGGTTAGCACTGCTGCCTTTCACGCTTTCGGGGTTCGGGGTTCAGTTCCCGGTCTCGGCGGTTTGAAAGAAACAAAAAAATGTTTCTTCCCCATCCACGTGTAAAACTCAGTATTATGAGGAGCCTCCGTGACCGAGAGGTAGCGTGCCCGGCCTCAGACCGCCAGGGCTCGAATTTCGAATCCTGTGTCTGGAGGACAGTGTTATCTCATTCGTCTCACTATCCTCATGAGGTTCTTCTGGCCCAGTTTAGCCTGTATGTGCACAAAGGTGGCGTAAAGCCCGATTCATTTCATTTCATCTCCTAATCCACGATCGTATATAATATAGTTATTGCTAATGGAGACGATCAATTTGATCCGTTTATGTAAATATGCTTGTTTTCTTTTTTTCTATTTTTTTCTTTTTTATTCTTTTTCTGCTATTTCTTTTTTTCTTCTTTTTCTTCTTTTTCTTCTTCTTTGTCTTCTTTTTCTTCTTCTTCTTCTTCTTCTTCTTCTTCTTCTTCTTCTTCTTCTTCTTCTTCTTCTTCTTTTTTTCATTAATTATATATGATTTGAGCACATAAAATTATTGGTTAGGGCCACCCGTAATCCAAATTGAGCGGGGTAGATGGAACTGTCTACAAATATCAGAATAAATACCACACTTATGGATTTATTGTCATAATACTTGTAAGCTTGAAGCCTATAAATCTCTATGTAAATTTACAATTTTCATATTTGTAAGAAATGAAAAGATGATGAAAGCACATGCATTTTCTCGAGAACTATACTCTCATTTTTTTGGCACAGTTTCTTTTGGCACTCATTTGCAAAGGCAATGATGAAAAATACAGATGATGAAGCCCTTTCATGAATATGTTATAAACATACACCATCGTCAGACGTTGCTAGTAAAAGTACTACTCTTGGAAACTAGAAGTTATATATCTATAGTATCAGGAACAAGTCACCGAAGATTATTGGGTACGCATTTGCAATAAGATATGATGTACCCATTGTGCATGCAGAGTATGTGGTGATTGAGGCAAAATAGGTCTAGATTGCTACCGTTCGAGATACAATCAGGGTATTTTAATGCAGATTACCATAAAACACAGAAACGTTTTAGATTCAGTAGGTTCTGGTTATGCATGGGTCTAATTCTCTCACTCTCAAAATAAATACAGTAACCCAACTTGTTCAGTTGTGTCCTAATATGTTATGGGAGCACTAAGCATTCTATGTTGTATTTGAGCTAGCACTTGGAGCGACCACTCTATTTTGCAGGAAGAAGTATCCATGTTAAAGAAACTTACGTCTAACCTTATATAAGGTGATGGGATCTTATGATGGATGTGAATGTATTTAGGCCCCTAATAACTATTATATATCATCCAGACATGTCAGCCTAGTTTTCATTAATATGGAGTATATATTCCTGTGGTTCCTATCTAGTCAACATTGCTCTCCAGAAATATATACATGACACATGTATCCTACAGGGCAGTACAGTTTCAGATTGCAGAGATAAAATAAATTTTATGTTGAAATGCCTATCACCATTCACCACTTTTGTTATAAAACAATGTCAAGCTCATTCAGCCATTCACTAAACTTTGATATAAGTGTGAAAGATGCTGAGTCGTTAAATGCTGAGATGCTGAGACGCAATTAAGCTGTCAGATACTGCATTGTGGTAGGAACTGGTGTAAACTTCCTCATTCTGCTTTCAAAACCTTCTCACCCAACAACAATGCTTAGATGTGTAAACCTGGAGCTGGTAACTTTAATTGTAACATATACCATTTAATGTGATGATAACCATCTCAAAAGCTTGTGCACATAAATAAAGTACCGTGTGAGCTCTTGTGGAATAGAAATCTAATAGAAATCTGAAAAAAAAGTGAGCAGTTACGGATTTTTATCTTACACTGTATCTACTTCACTCAGACCTTCTATATCTTGCTCGAAGCTGACACAAAACCTTTAGAATCGAAAGTTCTCTATTCAAGTTGTAGGCGTATTAACCGAACGTAATACAAGCTCTGTGTGTCACATGTTGCAGATGTAGTGAATAGTAGAACAATACCCACGTATGAGAGGTGAATTGGTGGGCACCAGACTGCTCTGCAAAGCCAAAGGCAGTAACTGCTTACTTAAAAAGTAAGCAGTTACTGCCTTGTGGTTTTGCATGACACGAGTACAACGACATTTAAAGATCCACGTGATGAACGAGATGCCAGTTGGAATCCTCCTCTTTTGTGTCCGGCGTGGACCTGGATCGATCAAATCCCCGAGTCTCTTCGTAGTTCTATCTAGCCATCACGGATTCTCAGTGCAAACCAGACCAGTCTATTCAGCTGTGTAAGACCAAACAGGTGCAACTACTTACCTGAAAAGTAAACAGTTATTGCTGTTTTGTTTTGTAGGAGCTTTGACATTAAAGATGTTAAAGACGGCTGTATTTTATTTAGAGCGCAACAGTAGCTTATCACTGCAACAGCCATGATAATAACAATATGTACATGACCATGATGACTTCGACCAAACGGGTGTGTTTACAATACATGGGATTGCTGTGATTGACAGACATGGAAGATTAAACCTTTTTTTACTAGTTTAATCAGTCATTATAACTGGTTCATCGTAAACAATAATGTTAGATGCTAAACATCTTCTGATCTTCATCAGTTTACCATTAATTGTTTTCTGAATTTGTTTGGATGTAACACACGCTTTATACATTTCAAAATAGAGAGAATAAGGCAATAAGAAATACAATTGAAAAAACATAAGTCGCACTTGTAACTGTTTAAAATAATTTGCACATTTGGGGTCAATTATAATATGTATCACTTTTTTATTAGTTTCATGTTTTGAACATCGGTTCAAAGTATTGTGCTTGTGGGAGTGACACATAAAATAAAATCACATCAAATCGTAGAATAAAATAATACAAATTCGTTCAAGTTGGATCCCCAACGTATGGATAATTTATAAACCAGTACAATACTGATGCGGCCATTTTTCTAACCTTCACGGCCGTCGAGCCATAATGGACGGGCTGCATCAGAGAAGGGTCTTGAGCGCAGAGAAGGCAATGACAATTTTGGTTATCAGCGCAAGACAGTCCATTAAACGATAAGCACGATTGAATAATCTTTTAAAAGTTGCCATAATATCCTTCATCATTTTTCAGTATTTAAATTTAGTTCAAATCTGAATTCCAATGACATATCCTGGTCTGAGTACCCAGCAAACACGATACATTGTACTAAGGTTAGGTCAATGTTGGCCCGCCGTCGTAGGTTGCTGGGTATGGGCAGCCAGATGATGTTGGGATAGAAAATATTGCTGAACCCACATTGTTAATCGTCCCCATGCAGAGTCTGTTATCGTCCATTGACAGATACCGTCCTCCGAATCCGACACCGAGAATCGCCCAATCTCAGCTCAACGACGGACCAGTGTCTCCAGAAATCGGCACGTGTATCAGCCAATGGTGGCCCAGGGTGTTCAGTCTGAAAGGTTTTGCCTGTCCACGACACGTGACTTGAATTGTGCGCATGCAGTCTGCCTTGTTCCGTGTCATTAAGGGAAAGTCTCCCCTGAGACGGCGTGTGTCTCTACAAGCCCAGCCACAGATCCTCCTGATCACTGTGCGTGGCTTAACACCACTTATGGATGAATGGATGAGAGGCGATACTACTTCCTGCTCAACTCTCAAAGCGCTGAAATATTTCAGTATAAACAATGAAAACCAAAGGGTTTGTTCAATTAGTAATTATCATAAATGTCTTAGTTAGCTCTTTCTGATTCATTTGAAAAGCTATGTTATGTGTCTACGGCCAGTCAAAATGTTTTTACTCTTACAGTGCGGGGATCGACTTAGACGTCAGAACTGGTTGATACTGGTTGCACTGGTTGATACACAGACAAAACAAATACATTTTATGTGCTTAGACTCACATGTTTTGCACAAATACTAGCAACACTGATTATTTAAAAAAAACTGATGACACAAATGAATCCGTTTGTGGATGTACTTTATCTTGTTTATGTCACAAGAAAGCTGTTTATTGCACATTCAGCTATATACCGTGAGTCACGATGTTACAGCAATATTAAACCACTATACTACATGTATGTTCCACGTTCACTTCGTGACCATACTAGAATTGTACTTATATAGTATGAGCCATACTGTTTCAACGTCAAACCTAATCAACTAGATTATTAATATGCGACTAAAATAACAAGAGTTAGGTTTAAAAGGGGGAGGGGCAGCCTCTGATCTGCTGATCAAACATAACCAAAATATGTGTTATTATGGTCACTGTACTTAGATGCAGCTGTGAGTCATCGTTAATGCCATACGTTGATGATAATGATGTAAACTTGTACCAGGTTCGGAATCTTAGCTCTACTTCCCCAGTGTCTGACGGTTGATTATTGAGGTGGGTCTATTTGTCATTTATCTATTATTCAGTACAGGGATAATATCAGAAATTGTGAAGAATGTTTCAGTACCAAAACGCAAATCAACGAGACAATACAAAGTGAACTGTGATTGTGATAGTTACATTTTCAACAGTAGATATTAGCTTTAAAATACATGCTTTTACTATAAAAGAGTAGAGATATAAGGTTTCTCATATTAATATTGTTTAACTATTGTATTGATTTAGGTTGCAAATTATTCGAAGCTGTTGTCTAACTATCTTTTTCGAAAATAAATGATTTAAAAATTTGCTATTCGTTTGATGTTGATACCCTTCAGAATGTGTTAGAAGACTTACGATAATCCAATGGCTGCTTGATAGACACCTTGAATTGCATTGTATTGGGCAGCCAGACTACCACATATCGGCGAGCAACAGTAACTGCTTACTTTTTAATTAAACAGTTACTTTTTCTTGTCTTTGTGTTAGATGAGCACGTGCGTCCTTGGCGACCCTAGTGTGGACATAGTGGAAGGCGACGATCCACGTCAATTATTCCACAGGTTCGGGCAACATAGAAGAGAGGAAAGTATTTTAACAAGGTCTTTGGCTCATTTACAGGCAGGACTGGGCTCTGGAAATGAGATCGACCAAGTATGAAACAGCCACTCAGACCTGAACGAGGAAGAACGCCACGACCTGAAGGCTTATGGCTCGCCTGCTGACAGAAGTCGCTGGCACTGCGAAATGCCATCTCTTGTGTTTGCCGAAAACGGATTGTAATGCTGACCAGTAAAACGTATTGTTTTCACAAGAGATTTCTATCGCATGTGATCTGATAATGTTAGTTCAAAAGCATTGTTGTGTGGCAGGGTAAGATAGAATGATACTAATATATCGAGCTTTTCACAATATCCTTTTCTTCAATTTGTCACTTTTTCTTGTGAGTTTCCAGATTACAGATGACAAAATTAACATAACTGCGAACATAACTGATTTTCATGATTATTAAACACACAATTTAACTATCAATATAGTGGCGAAACGGTATGTTGCGATGTTTTCATTTTGATCCTACTATTTCAAATTAAGGTATATTGTTCAAATTGTGTTGGCAAAATCGATATAAAAACATGATGGTAACGATTGAAAAATTAACGAAGGGTAAATTTGATCGTATTAATAGAGACTAGTTGGTATTTGGAGCGAGTGTGCGTGTACAGTACACATGCACGTAGTGCGAAGCTTGTACATATTTAAATAAAAGAAAATACAATAGCAAAGTAAATGATTAAAGATTTACAGTTCCAGCTCCACCTCGAATTTCTATCAGCTTGCTTGAAAAAAATATATATATTAACCTGTAATACATTGTGAAATAATCGGAATGCGTGCTCGAAATCTGTGTTATGTGGAGTGTGTTTGTATTTTGGATTATGTTTTGCATTCTGGCCACTCTTGATATAACCAAAAATATCCTAAAGTCTGAATCATTTGCATTTTAGCTCGAATTAATCCTGCAGATAATGGCTTCAATGTGTATGGAAGATAAAAAGACAACAAAGGATAATCAAGTAGAATAAATATTACCAGATTATGTGAGAATGATGGTTCTGTAGGGAGAATGGACAGTCATCTTTCTCGGCCTTTATTATATTTATCGTATGCAGGTTACGGCTATCTTGGGAATTGTGCATGTATGAAGGACATAATCAGTATAATTATATTGGTAGACCCCGCTGTATGCGTGGACTTGACTGGTGGGCAAGTACAACTAACATTACAGCTGTGCTGAAGCAACTAGCCGTAGCTACTAACATGGAAAGTGAGCATTTACTGCTCTCTCTTGCTCGAATCTTAGCAAAAGCATCGGTCTGCGTCGGTGGCACTTTGATGTTAGATACATGTATTGGAAATGTTGAACTTGTATCAATTTTTAATCCAGAAATCAACACTGTTTAAATACATCATTTTATACATCTTGATTCCAAACGCAAAAAATAACTGCCTTATTTTGTCATAAAGGTACTATAATATACGAAGCAAAATCATTTTAAGGGCATTTTGATGACTTCATTAGTATTACTTTTAATTGAACTTAATTTATCCGAACAAAGCACAAGTCTAGGGCTTCGGTAATTAAAAAAAGGTTATTTAATTGGTTGAGCCGATGTAATGATATACGGATAGGAAGGATGTTGTTCTTCTGTTTCAATTAGATTTCAATTAACTAACTAGATAACCTTACTGCTGATATTCAAGCATATCGGGTTTTTTGTCCGCTTATCGAATTATTTTGTCTGTGTATATACAATACATGGCTGTGAAGCTGCCAGTCTGTCTGTCTGAATGGATGCTAGAACATACGATCCACCGTTCTTGATTGTGTCATGTCGTGGTACTATCAGACCATAGATAGGCTTCCATGAACATGACCATAATCCGCAAATAAAGCAATCATATGATTGTTCATGGGATAAACTAGCAGACGAGTCATACAAACAGACATCAAGATGGGTGCGCAGATAGGCGGAACCACGAGACAATACACCAATGTTGGTTTCATGCAGGGCCACTGTCTTCGACACAGGGTCAACATCAAACCAGCATTGGTTAAACGTTCCCCGTTTTCTATGGGGGATAGAAGAACAAAAAACGACAGACAGATTCTCATGCAGATAGATGGGTAGCGATGTCACGTGTCAGGAGGAGTCAGGTGGGGTAGCCATCGGTGCAGAAATGGACAGTCGATCTTCGAGTGTCATTTCCGGTGACCCCGGAAATTACATCCGGAATGTCCATTATTTGCTGGTGCCCGTCGCGGTCGCTATTACGACATAGATAACAAAGACCCATCCCTCAACTAAACGGCCGCCACTAGCTTACGTTCACAATGCGGCCCCACAAATACAAACAACAGTAACTGCTCACTTTTCAAGTGGGCAGCTACTGCTGTTCGCCTTTGCACAATGGATTGACACCCTGTTTCACAGTTTTGTGAAACGCTGGCTCAATAGTTATCCATGCGTTATCACGTTGGCAAATAACCTAAAAAAATTAGGTAAGTTGCAGGAAATATTTCGACTAGAATGTGATGACTTGATTTAAATGAAACAAAAAAAGTATTATAAAAAACAAAGCTTAAAAAATCATGCCATATTATCGTATCTTACTGATAGACTGATATGGTGAGTCTGCTATTGAAGTTGACGACTGAGTGGGGTTCAGTTGAGCTGACAATAATGTTATTTTTGATAACAAAATGACAATCACTGTAAAACGGCTCATTTTTTCTGCTTGTTATTTTATCTGGGGATATTTTATACGTCGGAATCTGACTTCTGTAGACGTGACTCCATATTCTGACGTCTAAAGGCAATCCCCGCAGTGTAAGAGTAGACACATTTATAAAGAGCCGTGGACCCATAGCATAGATATTCAAATGAATCATCAAAAAGTGCCAACTAACACCTTTATGACGATTTCCATGGTTTATAGGAAGTATTACAGTGATTTAAGGGTAAAGAAGCACAAGTCAAGAAGCCACAAAGAGCTAAGCTACAGAACTAGAACACACAGACCTAACTAAAGAGCTAAAATACACAACTACAATACACAGCTAAATTACAGGGCTAAAATACAGAGCTAAAATACACAGCTAAAATACACAGCTAAAATACACAGCTAAAATACACAGCTAAACGACACAGCTAAAATACACAGCTATAATACACAGATAAATACACAGATAAAATATGCAGCTAAAATACACAGCTGATATACACAGATAAAATAAACAGCTAAAATACACAGCTAAAACAAAAACGTCTCTACTTTCGTGATGTGCAATTTCACCCCTGACACCCCTGCTGCAGAGGAAGCGACCTCATCCTCGTTTCATTCGGAATGACATTATTGTGTCCGGGACAAACAAAAACTGCACTTACAGTCGCACTCCAGTTAATACCTAGATCCCTGTTCAGGCTTGATCCACATAATGGAGGGCTGGACATTAACCCTTAGAGCGCTGAAATACTTCCGTAGAAACCATGGAGACTAAAGGATTTTTTCAGCTTGAAATCATCGTAATGTCTTACCGCTTAATTTGAATGAATCTGAATCTGACGTCTACTGACGTCAGATTCATCTGACGTCTAAAGTCTATCCCAGCGCTGTAAGGGTTAACCGTTGCACTGCTAGGTATATATAATAAGACAGTTTCATACTTATAAAATCATATCAAATAATATTAAATCATAATAAACTTGTTTGTGGTGGATGCTGAATTCATGATATGAATTTAAAAAAATAAAATAAACAATGAACAAAACAATTTCTTCATTTGCCAACTTTAACAGAATAAAAAATATTTTTTTAAATTACGCAGTACAACCTTCTGTGTTCCGGAGGCGAATTTACACAAAAATAGCCCTCAAATTGTATTTGTGATTTCACACTCGATTAAAATTAACAATTATAACGCTAAATAAACATCCTTAAATTGATATATCTGTATATTATCTAAATGAAAAACACGTTGTATTTGGGAAAACGTCAATAAATAAACAATTGCCCCCACCCCTTAAAAAAAAGATACCCAGCTTTGGTATGCCATTGGGCTTAATATGTTTTGACCACATTTGGTAATCCCGTGTGTTCCTGATGTGACACTGGTACACAAGTCAGTTAAACTTAAGACAATGCATGCTTTAACATGTTTAAATGTTTAATAGAATTAAAATTATTGTGGGTTGTATTGTTCAACTAAGAAGTTGTATCAAAAAAGACTAATAATAAACAATATACTATGCTGGTCGGGAAGTCTGATATTGTTATATGTTATGCAGTGGGAATAGCTGAGAAATTTCATAACGAATAAAAATTAAGATGCTTGGATATGATACTTAGATATAAATAATATACACTGTATCAGCTCCGGGATAGAAGGTCAATTCGTGTGATCAGCATGAAGAAGAAGAAGAAGAAGAAGTGTTTATTCAACCATAAAAAATTAGTAAATGAAAAATAAGTGAAATAAAATTTACAGGGTGGTTTGGGAGACCTCCATTAGGACCATAAGGTCGCTAGCATGGAGGCCACCCATGATATCATCTATATAAACATATAACATTTTGAAGTTATGAGTAGTAAACATATGAGCTATACATGTGAAGTGAGCGAATATAATAGCTTTACTATAAAGTTTAACCTATAGACGTAGTAGTTATATAAAAAATAAAGTATGAAAAAATAAACTTTGATTCTGCCGTGCAAAACCAAAAGGCAGCATCTGCCTGCTTTACAAATAGGCTGATCCTGCCGTTTGGCTCCACAGAGCAGAATTCACTAGTTCAAATTGATACTGCATACATAGCAGTTTGAGATATTACAATCAGTAGCATATGTGTCTAAAAATATAAGTTTGACATACGTTGAAAACCCGTTAAAACTATGAGTGTGTACTTTATCGGTTATTGATCGTGGCATGCTATTTACAGTTTTTGTTAATTGATATCGAACACAAGCTTTGGCGAAATTATGTTTTACAAAAGGTATGCGTAATTTATGTTGATTTCTTGTATTATGAGCATGGATTTCAGAATTGAGCCTAAGATTAAATACATCAAAGTATTTTGGGAGTAAATTATGCTCGTATTTAAAGTAACATTTTAATAGTTGAAGGCGATATATGTCGTTTATTTTTAGAAGGTTCAATTCTTTAAATATCGGATCTGTGTGAGACAGGCGAGATTCCTTACGTATTATTCGTACTGCTCTTTTTTGCAATTTAGAAAATCGACTGTTTTCGCTGCATCATAAAAGAATGCAATAGTTAATATGTGGTATTATTAGAGAATTGTAGATATAAATGAGAATATTTTGAGGAAGGGTGAATTTTAGTTTGTTCATTATACCTATTAGTCTGACTATTTTATTTGAGACTTTGTTTACCACTAACAGGGCTGACATATTTGTCTATAAACCATGGAAACCATAGAGTTTTCTTTCAATTTGATATCATCATAAATTGCCTAGTTAGCTTTTACTGATTCATTTGAATACTTATGTTATGTGTCTACGGCCATTCTAAATATGTTTACTCTTACAGTGCGGGGACCGACTTTAGCCTTATCACTCACGAAGATTGTCATGATTATTCAGTAAGGACACAATGAACGATGATGGGCGTTGACTATCAAAATTAAACATGACATATCCAAGACATTAGACTACAAGTTTGATTGGTCCACTGCATTATAAGCAGTGCCGTTGATTTTTTAGATCCATTTAACATTTGATTTTGTCTGGAGGACAGTTTTTTAATTAATTGCTTTCACAGCCGAATGCCACGGAGTGAGTATGGGGATGTCAATTTGCAGCTTCAGTTATCAACCTTTTTCCCACTTTACATATTTGCGTTTTGGCCTACTCAAAGTTGTGTTTTGCTACCACGACCCACTTCAAGTTGGTGAAAATTACTCACATTTGTTTAATTTGAGACCTGGGTACTGAGGTTCTTCTGGCCCAGTTTTGCCTGTATGTGCACAAAGGTGCGTAAAGCCCGATTCATTTCATTTCTTCTTCTTTTTCTTCTTCTTTTTCTTCTTCTTTTTCTTCTTCTTTGTCTTCTTTGTCTTCTTTTTCTTCTTCTTCTTCTTCTTCTTCTTCTTCTTTTTCTTCATTAATTATATATGATTTGAACATATACAATTATTGGTTAGGGCCACCCGTAATCCAAATTGAGCGGGGTAGATGGAACTGTCTACAAATATCAGAATAAATACCACACTTATGGATTTATTGTCATAATACTTGTAAGCTTGAAGCCTATAAATCTCCATGTAAATTTACAATTTTCATATTTGTAAGAAATGAAAAGATGATGAAAGCACATGCATTTTCTCAAGAACTATACTCTCATTTTTTTGGCACAGTTTCTTTTGGCACTCATTTACAAAGGCAATGATGGAAAATACAGATGATGAAGCTCTTTCATGAATATGTTATAAACATACACCATCGTCAGACGTTGCTAGTAAAAGTACTACTCTTGGAAACTAGAAGCTATATATCTATAGCATCATGAACAAGTCACCAAAGATTATTGGGTACACATCAGATATGATGTACTCATTGTGCATGCAGAGTATGTGGTAATTGAGACAATATAGGTCTAGATTGATACCTTTCGAGATACAATCAGGATATTTTCATGCAGATTACCATAAAACACAGAAACGTTTTAGATTCAGTAGGTTCTGGTTATGCATGGGTCTAATGCTCTCACTCTCAAAATAAATACAGTAACCCAACTTGTTCAGTTGTGTCCTAAAATTGTATGGGAGCACTAAGCATTCTATGTTGTATTTGAGCTAGCACTTGGAGCGACCACTCTATTTTGCAGGAAGAAGTATCCATGTTAAATAAACTTACGTCTAACCTTATATAAGGTGATGAAATCTCATGATGGATGTGAATGTATTTAGGCCCCTAATAACTATTATATATCATCCAGACATGTCAGCCTAGTTTTCATTAATATGGAGTATATATTCCTGTGGTTCCTATGTAAACAACATTGCTCTCCAGAAATATATACATGACACATGTATCCTACATAAAAAGACTGTGATGTTATCTTGGATGAATATATCACAGAATGATAAAGAACAGAATCAGGGAGGAGGGCAGTACAGTTTCAGATTGCAGAGATAAAATAAATTTTATGTTGAAATGCCTATCACCATTCACCACTTTTGTTATAAAACAATGTCAAGTTCATTCAGCCATTCACTGAAATTTGATATAAGTGTGAAAGATGCTGAGTCGTTAAATGCTGAGATGCTGAGACGCAATTGAGCTGTCAGATACTGCATTGTGGTAAGAACTGGTGTAAACTTCCTCATTCTGCTTTCAAAACCTTCTCACCCAACAACAATGCTTAGATGTGTAAACCTGGAGCTGGTAACTTTAATTGTAACATATACCATTTAATGTGATGATAACCATCTCAAAAGCTTGTACATATAAATAAAGTACCGTGTGAGCTCTTGTGGAATAGAAATCTAATAGAAATCTGAAAAAAGTGAGCAGTTACTGATGTTTATCTTACACTGTATCTACTTCACTTAGACCTTCTATATCTTGCTCGAAGCTGACACAAAACCTTTAGAATCAAAAGTTCTCTATTCAAGTTGTAGGCGTATTAACCAAACGTAATACAAGCTCTGTGTGTCACATGTTGCAGATGTAGTGAATAGTAGAACAATACCCACGTATGAGAGGTTAATTGGTGGGCACCAGACTGCTCTGCAAAGCCAAAGGCAGTAACTGCTTACTCAAAAAGTAAGCAGTTACTGCCTTGTGGCTTTGCATGACACGGGTACAACGACATTTAAAGATCCACGTGATGAACGAGATGCCAGTTGGAATCCTCCTCTTTTGTGTCCGCCGTGGACCTGGATCAATCAAATCCCCGAGTCTCCTCGTAGTTCTATCTAGCCATCACGGATTCTCAGTGCAAACCAGACAGTCTATTCGGCTGTGTAAGACCAAACAGGTGCAACTACTTACTTGAAAAGTAAGCAGTTATTGCTGTTTTGTTTTGCAGGAGCTTTGACATTAAAGATGTTAAAGACGGCTGTATTTTATTTAGAGCGCAACAGTAGCTTATCACTGCAACAGCCATGATAATAGCTATATGTACATGACCATGCTGACTTCGACCAAACGGGTGTGTTCACAATACATGGGATTGCTGTGATTGACAGACATGGAAGATTCAACCTTTTTCACTAGTTTAATCAGTCATTATAACTGGTTCATCGTAAACAATAATGTTAGATGCTAAACATCTTCTGATCTTCATCAGTTTACCATTAATTGTTTTCTGAATTTGTTTGGATGTAACACACGCTTTATACATTTCAAAATAGAGAGAATAAGGCAATAAGAAATAAAATTGAAAAAACATAAGTCGCACTTGTAACTGTTTAAAATAATTTGCACATTTGGGGTCAATTATAATATGTATCACTTTTTTATTAGTTTCATGTTTTGAACATCGGTTCAAAGTATTGTGCTTGTGGGAGTGACACATAAAATAAAATCACATCAAATCGTAGAATAAAATAATACAAATTCGTTCAAGTTGGATCCCCAACGTATGGATAATTTATAAACCAGTACAATACTGATGCGGCCATTTTTCTTACCTTCACGGCCGTCGAGCCATAATGGACGGGCTGCATCAGAGAAGGGTCTTGAGCGCAGAGAAGGCAATGACAATTTCGGTTATCAGCGCAAGACAGTCCATTAAACGATAAGCACGATTGAATAATCTTTTAAAAGTTGCCATAATATCCTTCATCATTTTTCAGTATTTAAATTTAGTTCAAATCTGAATTCCAATGACATATCCTGGTCTGAGTACCCAGCAAACACGAGACATTGTACTAAGGTTAGGTCAATGTTGGCCCGCCGTCGTAGGTTGCTGGGTATGGGCAGCCAGATGATGTTGGGATAGAAAATATTGCTGAACCCACATTGTTAATCGTCCCCATGCAGAGTCTGTTATCGTCCATTGACAGATACCGTCCTCCGAATCCGACACCGAGAATCGCCCAATCTCAGCTCAACGACGGACCAGTGTCTCCAGAAATCGGCACGTGTATCAGCCAATGGTGGCCCAGGGTGTTCAGTCTGAAAGGTTTTGCCTGTCCACGACACGTGACTTGAATTGTGCGCATGCAGTCTGCCTTGTTCCGTGTCATTAAGGGAAAGTCTCCCCTGAGACGGCGTGTGTCTCTACAAGTCCAGCCACAGATCCTCCTGATCACTGTGCGTGGCTTAACACCACTTATGGATGAATGGATGAGAGGCGATACTACTTCCTGCTCAACCCTCAAAGCGCTGAAATATTTCAGTATAAACAATGAAAACCAAAGGGTTTGTTCAATTAGTAATTATCATAAATGTCTTAGTTAGCTCTTTCTGATTCATTTGAATAGCTATGTTATGGGTCTACGGCCAGTCAAAATGTTTTTACTCTTACAGTGCGGGGATCGACTTACACGTCAGAACTGGTTGATACTGGTTGCACTGGTTGATACACAGACAAAACAAATACATTTTATGTGCTTAGACTCACATGTTTTGCACAAATACTAGCAACACTGATTATTTAAAAAAAACTGATGACACAAATGAATCTGTTTGTGGATGTACTTTATCTTGTTTATGTCACAAGAAAGCTGTTTATTGCACATTCAGCTATATACCGTGAGTCACGATGTTACAGCAATATTAAACCACTATACTACATGTATGTTCCACGTTCACTTCGTGACCATACTAGAATTGTACTTATATAGTATGAGCCATACTGTTTCAACGTCAAACCTAATCAACTAGATTATTAATATGCGACTAAAATAACAAGAGTTAGGTTTAAAAGGGGGAGGGGCAGCCTCTGATCTGCTGATCAAACATAACCAAAATATGTGTTATTATGGTTACTGTACTTAGATGCAGCTGTGAGTCATCGTTAATGCCATACGTTGATGATAATGATGTAAACTTGTACCGGGTTCGGAATCTTAGCTCTACTTCCCCAGTGTCTGACGGTTGATTATTGAGGTGGGTCTATTTGTCATTTATCTATTATTCAGTACAGGGATAATATCAGAAATTGTGAAGAATGTTTCAGTACCAAAACGCAAATCAACGAGACAATACAAAGTGAACTGTGATTGTGATAGTTACATTTTCAACAGTAGATATTAGCTTTAAAATACATGCTTTTACTATAAAAGAGTAGAGATATAAGGTTTCTCATATTAATATTGTTTAACTATTGTATTGATTTAGGTTGCAAATTATTCGAAGCTGTTGTCTAACTATCTTTTTCGAAAATGAATGATTTAAAAATTTGCTATTCGTTTGATGTTGATACCCTTCAGAATGTGTTAGAAGACTTACGATAATCCAATGGCTGCTTGATAGACACCTTGAATTGCATTGTATTGGGCAGCCAGACTACCACATATCGGCGAGCAACAGTAACTGCTTACTTTTTAATTAAACAGTTACTTTTTCTTGTCTTTGTGTTAGATGAGCACGTGCGTCCTTGGCGACCCTAGTGTGGACATAGTGGAAGGCGACGATCCACGTCAATTATTCCACAGGTTCGGGCAACATAGAAGAGAGGGAAGTGTTTTAACAAGGTCTTTGGCTCATTTACAGGCAGGACTGGGCTCTGGAAATGAGATCGACCAAGTATGAAACAGCCACTCAGACCTGAACGAGGAAGAACGCCACGACCTGAAGGCTTATGGCTCGCCAGCTGACAGAAGTCGCTGGCACTGCGAAATGCCATCTCTTGTGTTTGCCGAAAACGGATTGTAATGCTGACCAGTAAAACGTATTGTTTTCACAAGAGATTTCTATCGCATGTGATCTGATAATGTTAGTTCAAAAGCATTGTTGTGTGGCAGGGAAAGATAAAATGATACTAATATATCGAGCTTTTCACAATATCCTTTTCTTCAATTTGTCACTTTTTCTTGTGAGTTTCCAGATTACAGATGACAAAATTCCCATAACTGCGAACATAACTGATTTTCATGATTATTAAACACACAATTTAACTATCAATATAGTGGCGAAACGGTATGTTGCGATGTTTTCATTTTGATCCTACTATTTCAAATTAAGGTATATTGTTCAAATTGTGTTGGCAAAATCGATATAAAAACATGATGGTAACGATTGAAAAATTAACGAAGGGTAAATTTGATCGTATTAATAGAGACTAGTTGGTATTTGGAGCGAGTGTGCGTGTACAGTACACATGCACGTAGTGCGAAGCTTGTACATATTTAAATAAAAGAAAATACAATAGCAAAGTAAATGATTAAAGATTTACAGTTCCAGCTCCACCTCGAATTTCTATCAGCTTGCTTGAAAAAAATATATATATTAACCTGTAATACATTGTGAAATAATCGGAATGCGTGCTCGAAATCTGTGTTATGTGGAGTGTGTTTGTATTTTGGATTATGTTTTGCATTCTGGCCACTCTTGATATAACCAAAAATATCCTAAAGTCTGAATCATTTGCATTTTAGCTCGAATTAATCCTGCAGGTAATGGCTTCAATGTGTATGGAAGATAAAAAGACAACAAAGGATAATCAAGTAGAATAAATATTACCAGATTATGTGAGAATGATGGTTCTGTAGGGAGAATGGACAGTCATCTTTCTCGGCCTTTATTATATTTATCGTATGCAGGTTACGGCTATCTTGGGAATTGTGCATGTATGAAGGACATAATCAGTATAATTATATTGGTAGACCCCGCTGTATGCGTGGACTTGACTGGTGGGCAAGTACAACTAACATTACAGCTGTGCTGAAGCAACTAGCCGTAGCTACTAACATGGAAAGTGAGCATTTACTGCTCTCTCTTGCTCGAATCTTAGCAAAAGCATCGGTCTGCGTCGGTGGCACTTTGATGTTAGATACATGTATTGGAAATGTTGAACTTGTATCAATTTTTAATCCAGAAATCAACACTGTTTAAATACATCATTTTATACATCTTGATTCCAAACGCAAAAAATAACTGCCTTATTTTGTCATAAAGGTACTATAATATACGAAGCAAAATCATTTTAAGGGCATTTTGATGACTTCATTAGTATTACTTTTAATTGAACTTAATTTATCCGAACAAAGCACAAGTCTAGGGCTTCGGTAATTAAAAAAAGGTTATTTAATTGGTTGAGCCGATGTAATGATATACGGATAGGAAGGATGTTGTTCTTCTGTTTCAATTAGATTTCAATTAACTAACTAGATAACCTTACTGCTGTTATACAAGCATATCGGGTTTTTTGTCCGCTTATCGAATTATTTTGTCTGTGTATATACAATACATTGCTGTGAAGCTGCCAGTCTGTCTGTCTGAATGGATGCCAGAACATACGATCCACCGTTCTTGATTGTGTCATGTCGTGGTACTATCAGACCATAGATAGGCTTCCATGAACATGACCATAATCCGCAAATAAAGCAATCATATGATTGTTCATGGGATAAACTTGCAGACGAGTCATACAAACAGACATCAAGATGGGTGCGCAGATAGGCGGAACCACGAGACAATACACCAATGTTGGTTTCATGCAGGGCCACTGTCTTCGACACAGGGTCAACATCAAACCAGCATTGGTTAAACGTTCCCCGTTTTCTATGGGAGATAGAAGAACAAAAAACGACAGACAGATTCTCATGCAGATAGATGGGTAGCGATGTCACGTGTCAGGAGGAGTCAGGTGGGGTAGCCATCGGTGCAGAAATGGACAGTCGATCTTCGAGTGTCATTTCCGGTGACCCCGGAAATTACATCCGGAATGTCCATTATTTGCTGGTGCCCGTCGCGGTCGTTATTACGACATAGATAACAAAGACCCATCCCTCAACTAAACGGCCGCCACTAGCTTACGTTCACAATGCGGCCCCACAAATACAAACAACAGTAACTGCTCACTTTTCAAGTGGGCAGCTACTGCTGTTCGCCTTTGCACAATGGATTGACACCCTGTTTCACAGTTTTGTGAAACGCTGGCTCAATAGTTATCCATGCGTTATCACGTTGGCAAATAACCTAAAAAAATTAGGTAAGTTGCAGGAAATATTTCGACTAGAATGTGATGACTTGATTTAAATGAAACAAAAAAAGTATTATAAAAAACAAAGCTTAAAAAATCATGCCATATTATCTTATCTTACTGATAGACTGATATGGTGAGTCTGCTATTGAAGTTGACGACTGAGTGGGGTTCAGTTGAGCTGACAATAATGTTATTTTTGATAACAAAATGACAATCACTGTAAAACGGCTCATTTTTTCTGCTTGTTATTTTATCTGGGGATATTTTATACGTCGGAATCTGACTTCTGTAGACGTGACTCCATATTCTGACGTCTAAAGGCAATCCCCGCAGTGTAAGAGTAGACACATTTATAAAGAGCCGTGGACCCATAGCATAGATATTCAAATGAATCAAAAAGTGCTAACTAACACCTTTATGACGCTTTCCATGGTTTATAGGAAGTATTACAGTGATTTAAGGGTAAAGAAGCACAAGTCAAGAAGCCACAAAGAGCTAAGCTACAGAACTAGAACACACAGACCTAACTAAAGAGCTAAAATACACAGCTACAATACACAGCTAAATTACAGGGCTAAAATACAGAGCTAAAATACACAGCTAAAATACACAGCTAAAATACACAGCTAAAATACACAGCTAAACGACACAGCTAAAATACACAGCTATAATACACAGATAAATACACAGATAAAATATGCAGCTAAAATACACAGCTGATATACACAGATAAAATAAACAGCTAAAATACACAGCTAAAACAAAAACGTCTCTACTTTCGTGATGTGCAATTTCACCCCTGACACCCCTGCTGCAGAGGAAACGACCTCATCCTCGTTTCATTCGGAATGACATTATTTTGTCCGGGACAAACAAAAACTGCACTTACAGTCGCACTCCAGTTAATACCTAGATCCCTGTTCAGGCTTGATCCACATAATGGAGGGCTGGACATTAACCCTTAGAGCGCTGAAATACTTCCGTAGAAACCATGGAGACTAAAGGATTTTTTCAGCTTGAAATCATCGTAATGTCTTACCGCTTAATTTGAATGAATCTGAATCTGACGTCTACTGACGTCAGATTCATCTGACGTCTAAAGTCTATCCCAGCGCTGTAAGGGTTAACCGTTGCACTGCTAGGTATATATAATAAGACAGTTTCATACTTATAAAATCATATCAAATAATATTAAATCATAATAAACTTGTTTGTGGTGGATGCTGAATTCATGATATGAATTTAAAAAAATAAAATAAACAATGAACAAAACAATTTCTTCATTTGCCAACTTTAACAGAATAAAAAATATTTTTTTAAATTACGCAGTACAACCTTCTGTGTTCCGGAGGCGAATTTACACAAAAATAGCCCTCAAATTGTATTTGTGATTTCACACTCGATTAAAATTAACAATTATAACGCTAAATAAACATCCTTAAATTGATATATCTGTATATTATCTAAATGAAAAACACGTTGTATTTGGGAAAACGTCAATAAATAAACAATTGCCCCCACCCCTTAAAAAAAAGATACCCAGCTTTGGTATGCCATTGGGCTTAATATGTTTTGACCACATTTGGTAATCCCGTGTGTTCCTGATGTGACACTGGTACACAAGTCAGTTAAACTTAAGACAATGCATGCTTTAACATGTTTAAATGTTTAATGGAATTAAAATTATTGTGGGTTGTATTGTTCAACTAAGAAGTTGTATCAAAAAAGACTAATAATAAACAATATACTATGCTGGTCGGGAAGTCTGATATTGTTATATGTTATGCAGTGGCAATAGCTGAAAAATTTCATAACGAATAAAAATTAAGATGCTTGGATATGATACTTAGATATAAATAATATACACTGTATCAGCTCCGGGATAGAAGGTCAATTCGTGTGATCAGCATGAAGAAGAAGAAGAAGAAGAAGTGTTTATTCAACCATAAAAAATTAGTAAATGAAAAATAAGTGAAATAAAATTTACAGGGTGGTTTGGGAGACCTCCATTAGGACCACAAGGTCGCTAGCATGGAGGCCACCCATGATATCATCTATATAAACATATAACATTTTGAAGTTATGAGTAGTAAACATATGAGCTATACATGTGAAGTGAGCGAATATAATAGCTTTACTATAAAGTTTAACCTATAGACGTAGTAGTTATATAAAAAATAAAGTATGAAAAAATAAACTTTGATTCTGCCGTGCAAAACCAAAAGGCAGCATCTGCCTGCTTTACAAATAGGCTGATCCTGCCGTTTGGCTCCACAGAGCAGAATTCACTAGTTCAAATTGATACTGCATACATAGCAGTTTGAGATATTACAATCAGTAGCATATGTGTCTAAAAATATAAGTTTGACATACGTTGAAAACCCGTTAAAACTATGAGTGTGTACTTTATCGGTTATTGATCGTGGCATGCTATTTACAGTTTTTGTTAATTGATATCGAACACAAGCTTTGGCGAAATTATGTTTTACAAAAGGTATGCGTAATTTATGTTGATTTCTTGTATTATGAGCATGGATTTCAGAATTGAGCCTGAGATTAAATACATCAAAGTATTTTGGGAGTAAATTATGCTCGTATTTAAAGTAACATTTTAATAGTTGAAGGCGATATATGTCGTTTATTTTTAGAAGGTTCAATTCTTTAAATATCGGATCTGTGTGAGACAGGCGAGATTCCTTACGTATTATTCGTACTGCTCTTTTTTGCAATTTAGAAACTCGACTGTTTTCGCTGCATCATAAAAGAATGCAATAGTTAATATGTGGTATTATTAGAGAATTGTAGATATAAATGAGAATATTTTGAGGAAGGGTGAATTTTAGTTTGTTCATTATACCTATTATTCTGACTATTTTATTTGAGACTTTGTTTACCACTAACAGGGCTGACATATTTGTCTATAAACCATGGAAACCATAGAGTTTTCTTTCAATTTGATATCATCATAAATTGCCTAGTTAGCTTTTACTGATTCATTTGAATACTTATGTTATGTGTCTACGGCCATTCTAAATATGTTTACTCTTACAGTGCGGGGACCGACTTTAGCCTTATCACTCACGAAGATTGTCATGATTATTCAGTAAGGACACAATGAACGATGATGGGCGTTGACTATCAAAATTAAACATGACATATCCAAGACATTAGACTACAAGTTTGATTGGTCCACTGCATTATAAGCAGTGCCGTTGATTTTTTAGATCCATTTAACATTTGATTTTGTCTGGAGGACAGTTTTTTAATTAATTGCTTTCACAGCCGAATGCCACGGAGTGAGTATGGGAATGTCAATTTGCAGCTTCAGTTATCAACCTTTTTCCCACTTTACATATTTGCGTTTTGGCCTACTCAAAGTTGTGTTTTGCTACCACGACCCACTTCAAGTTGGTGAAAATTACTCACATTTGTTTAATTTGAGACCTGGGTACTGAGGTTCTTCTGGCCCAGTTTAGCCTGTATGTGCACAAAGGTGGCGTAAAGCCCGATTCATTTCATTTCTTCTTCTTTTTCTTCTTCTTTTTCTTCTTCTTTTTCTTCTTCTTTGTCTTCTTTGTCTTCTTTTTCTTCTTCTTCTTCTTCTTCTTCTTCTTCTTCTTTTTCTTCATTAATTATATATGATTTGAACATATACAATTATTGGTTAGGGCCACCCGTAATCCAAATTGAGCGGGGTAGATGGAACTATCTACAAATATCAGAATAAATACCACACTTATGGATTTATTGTCATAATACTTGTAAGCTTGAAGCCTATAAATCTCCATGTAAATTTACAATTTTCATATTTGTAAGAAATGAAAAGATGATGAAAGCACATGCATTTTCTCGAGAACTATACTCTCATTTTTTTGGCACAGTTTCTTTTGGCACTCATTTACAAAGGCAATGATGGAAAATACAGATGATGAAGCTCTTTCATGAATATGTTATAAACATACACCATCGTCAGACGTTGCTAGTAAAAGTACTACACTTGGAAACTAGAAGCTATATATCTATAGTATCATGAACAAGTCACCAAAGATTATTGGGTACACATCAGATATGATGTACCCATTGTGCATGCAGAGTATGTGGTAATTGAGACAATATAGGTCTAGATTGATACCTTTCGAGATACAATCAGGATATTTTCATGCAGATTACCATAAAACACAGAAACGTTTTAGATTCAGTAGGTTCTGGTTATGCATGGGTCTAATGCTCTCACTCTCAAAATAAATACAGTAACCCAACTTGTTCAGTTGTGTCCTAAAATTGTATGGGAGCACTAAGCATTCTATGTTGTATTTGAGCTAGCACTTGGAGCGACCACTCTATTTTGCAGGAAGAAGTATCCATGTTAAATAAACTTACGTCTAACCTTATATAAGGTGATGAAATCTCATGATGGATGTGAATGTATTTAGGCCCCTAATAACTATTATATATGATCCAGACATGTCAGCCTAGTTTTCATTAATATGGAGTATATATTCCTGTGGTTCCTATGTAAACAACATTGCTCTCCAGAAATATATACATGACACATGTATCCTACATAAAAAGACTGTGATGTTATCTTGGATGAATATATCACAAAATGATAAAGAACAGAATCAGGGAGGAGGGCAGTACAGTTTCAGATTGCAGAGATAAAATAAATTCTATGTTGAAATGCCTATCACCATTCACCACTTTTGTTATAAAACAATGTCAAGTTCATTCAGCCATTCACTGAAATTTGATATAAGTGTGAAAGATGCTGAGTTGTTAAATGCTGAGATGCTGAGACGCAATTGAGCTGTCAGATACTGCATTGTGGTAAGAACTGGTGTAAGCTTCCTCATTCTGCTTTCAAAACCTTCTCACCCAACAACAATGCTTAGATGTGTAAACCTGGAGCTGGTAACTTTAATTGTAACATATACCATTTAATGTGATGATAACCATCTCAAAAGCTTGTACATATAAATAAAGTACCGTGTGAGCTCTTGTGGAATAGAAATCTAATAGAAATCTGAAAAAAGAGAGCAGTTACTGATGTTTATCTTACACTGTATCTACTTCACTCAGACCTTCTATATCTTGCTCGAAGCTGACACAAAACCTTTAGAATCAAAAGTTCTCTATTCAAGTTGTAGGCGTATTAACCAAACGTAATACAAGCTCTGTGTGTCACATGTTGCAGATGTAGTGAATAGTAGAACAATACCCACGTATGAGAGGTTAATTGGTGGGCACCAGACTGCTTTGCAAAGCCAAAGGCAGTAACTGCTTACTCAAAAAGTAAGCAGTTACTGCCTTGTGGCTTTGCATGACACGGGTACAACGACATTTAAAGGTCCACGTGATGAACGAGATGCCAGTTGGAATCCTCCTCTTTTGTGTCCGCCGTGGACCTGGATCAATCAAATCCCCGAGTCTCCTCGTAGTTCTATCTAGCCATCACGGATTCTCAGTGCAAACCAGACAGTCTATTCAGCTGTGTAAGGCCAAACAGGTGCAACTACTTACTTGAAAAGTAAACAGTTATTGCTGTTTTGTTTTGCAGGAGCTTTGACATTAAAGATGTTAAAGACGGCTGAATTGTATTTAGAGCGCAACAGTAGCTTATCACTGCAACAGCCATGATAATAACAATATGTACATGACCATGATGACTTCGACCAAACGGGTGTGTTCACAATACATGGGATTGCTGTGATTGACAGACATGGAAGATTCAACCTTTTTTACTAGTTTAATCAGTCATTATAACTGGTTCATCGTAAACAATAAAGTTAGATGCTAAACATCTTCTGATCTACATCAGTTTACCATTAATTATGTTCTGAATTTGTTTGGATGTAACACACGCTGTATACATTTCAAAATAGAGAGAATAATAAGGGAATAATAAATAAAATTGAAATACATAGGTCGCATTTGTAATTGTTTAAAATAATTTGAAAATTTGGGGCCAATAATAATAAGTATCACATTTTTATTTGTTTGATGTTTTGAACATCGGTTCAAAGTCTCGTGCTTGCTGGGGGTGACGTCACGCATGCATAAAATTGTAGAATAAAATAAAACAAATTCGTTAAAGCTGGATTCCCAACGTATGGATAATTTTTGAACCAGTACAATACTGATCCGGCCATTTTTCTCACCTTCACGGCCGTCGAGCCATAATAGACGGGTTGCATCAGAGAAGGGTCTTGAGCGCAGAGAAGGCAATGACAATTTGGGTTATCAGCGCAAGACAGGCCGGTGGACTGTAGCCCCTTCAATCCCATTAAACGATAAGCACGATTGAATAATCTTTTCAAAGTTGCCATAATATCCTTCATCATTTTTCAGTATTTAAATTTAGTTCAAATCTGAATTCCAATGACATATCCTGGTCTGAGTACCCAGCAAACACGATACAACTAACGTTAGATCAATGTTGGCCCGCCGTCGTAGGTTGCTTGGTATGGGCAGCCAGAGGATGTGGGGATAGCAAATATTGCTGAACACACATTGTTAATCGTCCCCATGCAGAGTCTGTTATCGTCCATTGACAGATACCGTCCTCCGAATCCGACACCGAGCGCCGCCCAATCTCAGCTTAACGACGGGCCAGTGTATCAGCCAATGGTGGCTCAGGGTGTTCAGTCTGAAAGGTTTTGCTTGGCTGCGACACGTGAATTGAAATGTGCGTACGCAGACTGCCTTGTTCTATGTCGTTAAGGGGAAGCCCCCCCTGAGATGGCGTGTGTCTCTCCAAGTCCAGCCACAGATCCTCCTGATCACTGTGCGTGGCTTAACACCTCTTATGGATAACTGAATCAGAAGGGATACTACTTCCTGTTCAACCCTTAAAGCGCTGAAATATTTTAGTATAAACAATGGAAACCAAAGGGTTTGTTCAATTAGTAATTATTATAAATGTCTTAGTTAGCTCCTTCTGATTCATTTGAATACCTATGTTATGGGTCTACGACCAGTCAAAATGTTTTTACTCTTACAGTGCGGGGATCGACTTAGACGTCAGAACTGGTTGATACTGGTTGCACTGGTTGATACACCGACAAAACAAATACATTTCATGTGGTTAGACTCACATCTTTTGCACAAATACTAACAACACTGATTATTTAAAAACAACTGATGACACAAATGAATCCGTTTATGGATGTACTTTATCTTGTTTATGTCACAAGAAAGTTGTTTATTTCACATTCAGCTATATACCGTGAGTCACGATGTTACAGCAATATTAAACCACTATACTACATGTATGTTCTACGTTCACTTCGTGACCATACTAGAATTGTACTTATATAGTATGAGCCACACTGTTCTAACGTCAAACCTAATCAACTAGATTATTAATATAACAAGAGTTGTGTTTAAAAGAGGGGAGGGGCAGCCTATGATCTGCTGATCAAACATAACCAAAATATGTGTAATTATGGTCACTGCACTTAGATGCAGCTGTGAGTCATCGTTCATGCCATACGTTGATGATAATGATGTAAACTTGTACCGGGTTCGGAATCTTAGCTCTACTTCCCCGTTGTCTGCCGGTTGATTATTGAGGTGGGTCTATTTGTCAAACATCTATTATTCAGTACAGGGATAATATCAGCAATTGTGAATAATGTTTCAGTACTAAAACGCAAATCAGCGAGACAATACACATTGAGCTGTGATTGTGATAGTTACATTTTCAGCAGTAGATATTAGCTTTAAAATACATGTTTTTACTATAAAAGAGTAGAGATATAAGGTTTTTCATATTAATATGGTTTAATTATTGTATTGATTTAGGTTGCAAATTATTCGAAGCTGTTGTCTAACTATCTTTTTCGAAAATAAATGATTAAAAAATTTGCTATTCGTTTGATGTTGATACCCTTCAGAATGTGTTAGAAGACTTACGATAATCCAATGGCTGTTTGATAGACACCTTGAATGGCATTGTATTGGGCAGCCAGACTACCACATATAGTCGAGCAGCACTAACTGCTTACTTTTTAATTGAACAGTTACTTTTTCTTGTCTTTGTGTTAGATGAGCACGTGCGTCCTTGGCTACCCTAGTGTGGACATAGTGGAAGGCGACGATCCATTATTCCACAGGTTCGGGCAACATAGAAGAGAGGAAAGTGTTTTAGCAAGGTATTTGGCTCATTTACAGGCAGGACTGGGCTCGGGAAATGAGATCTACCAAGTATGAAACAGCCACTCAGACCTGAACGAGGAAGAACGCCACGACCTGAAGGCTTATGGCTCGCCTGCTGACAGAAGACGCTGGCACAACGCAATGCCCATGTCTTGTGTTTCCCGGGTACGGATTGTAATGCTGACCGGTGAAACGTATTGTTTTCACAAGAGATTTCCATCGCATGTGATCTGAAAATGTTAATTCAAAAACATTGTTGTGTGGCAGGGCAAGATAGAATGATAATAATATATCGAGCTGTTGACAATATCTACTAATAATATTATATCCTTTTCTTCAATTTGATACTTTTTCTTGTGAGTTTCCAGATTGCAGATTAAAATAACTTATTTTGTAAGCAAACATAACTGATTTTCATGATTAGTACATATAAACACACAATGTAACTGTCAATACAGTGGCGAAACAGTATGTTGCGATGTTTTCATGTTGTTCCTACTATTCCAAATTAAGGTATATTGTTCAAATATTCTTGGCAAAATCGATATAAAAACATGGTCACGATTAAAAAATTAACGAAAGGTAAATATGATCTTATTCATAGCCTAGTGGGTATTTTGAGTTTGTGTGCATTTACATTACACATGCACGTTACGCGAAGAAGTGCGAAGCTTATGCATAGTTATTTGATTTAAAAAAAAATACAATAACAATAATCGGAATGCCTGATCGAAATCTGTGCTATGTGGAGTGTGTTTATATTTTGGATATGTTTTGTATTCTGGCCACACTTGATATAACCAAAAATATCCTAAAATCTGAAACATTTGCATTTTAGTTCGAATTGTCAATTTGTATGTATTCGGCACGTTACAAAGGTGTTTTACAAAGGTTGTATACACGCTACACTTGGATACACTGGGATGCACTATATTTTGATACAAGCAATCTTATCAACCCTGCAGATAATGGCTTCAATGTGTATGGAAGATAAAATGACAACAAAGGATAATCAAGTAGAATAAATATTACCAGATTATGTGAGAATGATGGTATCTGTAGGGAGATTGGACTGCCACCTTTCTCACCCTTCGTTAGATACATCGTATGCAGGTTACGTCTATCTTGGGAATGGTGCATGTATGAAGGACATAATCAGTATAATTATATTTGTAGACCTCGCTGGATGCGTGGACTGGACTGGTGGGCAAGTACAACTAATATTATAGCTGTGCTGAACTAGCCGTACCTACTAACATGGAAAGTGAGCATTTTCTGCACTTTCTTGCTCGAATCTTAGCAAAAGTATCGGTCTGTTTCGGTGGCACTTTGATGTTAGATATTGGAAATGTTGAACTTGTATCAATTTTTAATCCAGAAATCAACACCGTTTAAATGAATCATTTTATACATCTTGATTCCAAACGCAAACATAACTGCCTTATTTTGTCATTAAAGCTACTATAATATACGAAGCAAAATCATTTTAAGAGCATTTTGATGACTTCATTAGTATTACTTTTAATTGAACTTAATTTATCAAACAAAACACACGTCTAGAGCTTCGGTAATTAGAAAAAGGTTATTTAATTGGTTGAGCCGATGTAATGCTATACGGATAGAAAGGATGTTGTTCTTCTGTTTCAATTAGATTTCAATTAGCTAACTAGATAACCTTACTGCTGATATTCAAGCATATCGGGTTGTTTGTCCGCTTATCGAATTATTTTGTCTGTGTACATACAATACATGGCTGTAAAGCCGCCAGTCTGAATAGATGCTGGAACATACGATCCACCGATCTTGATTGTGTCATGTCATGGTTCTATGAGACCATAGCTAGGCTTCCATGAACATGACCATGAAATAATGCAGTCATATGATTGTTCATGGGATAAACTTACAGACGAACCAGACAAACAGATATCAAGATGGGTGCGCAGATAGACAGAGACACTAGACACTACACCAATGTTGGTTCGATATTGGGGCACCGTCTTCGACGTCAAACCAGTATTGGCTAAACGTTTCTCGTTTTCTATGGAGGATAGACCAACAAAAAACGACAGACAGATTCTCAGACAGATAGATGGGTAGCGATGTCACGTGTCAGGAGGAGTCAGGTGGGGCAGCCATCGGTGCAGAAATGGACAGTCGATCTCCGAGTGTCATTTCCGATGACCCCGGAATGTCCATTATTTGCTGGTGCCCGTCGCGGTCGTTATTACGACATAGATAACAAAGACCCATCCCTCAACTGAACGGCCGCCACTAGCTTACGTCCACAATGCGGCTCCACAAATACAAACAACAGTAACTGCTCACTCTTCAAGTGAGCAGTTACTGCTGTTCGCCTTTGCACAATGGATTGACACCCTGTTTCACAGTTTTGTGAAACGCTAGCTCAATAGTTATCCATGTTTTATCACGTTGGCAAATAACCTAAGTAAATTAGGTAAATTGTAGCAAATATTTCGACTAGAATGTGATGACTTGATTTAAATAAAACAAAAAAAAGTATTATAAAAAAGAAAGCTTAAAAAATCATGCCATATTATCGTATCTTAATGATAGACTGATATGGTGAGTCTGCTATTGAAGTTGAAGACTGAGTGGGGTTCAGTTGAACTGACAATAATGCTATTTTTGATAACAAAATGACAATCACTGTAAAACGGCTCATTTTATGCTTGTTATTTTCGCTGGGGATACTTTATTCGTCTGTAGACGTGACTTCATATCCTGGCGTCTAAAGTCAATCCCCGCATTGTAAGAGTAGACATATTTATAAAGAGCCTTGGACCCATAGCATAGATATTCAAATGAAGCAGAAAGAGCTGACTAAGACATTTATGACGATTTCCATGGTTTATAGGAAGTATTACAATGATTTAAGGGTAAAGGAGCACAAGTAAAGAAGCCACAAAGAGCTAAGCTACAGAGCTAAAACACGCAGACCTAACTACAGAGCTAAAATACACAGCTAAAATACACAGCTAAAATACAGGGCTAAAATACAGAGCTAAAATACACAGCTAAAATACACAGCTAAAATACACAGCTAAAAGACGCAGCTAAAATACACAGCTAAAATACACAGCTAAAATACAGGGCTAAAATACAGAGCTAAAATACACAGCTAAAATACACAGCTAAAATACACAGCTAAAAGACGCAGTTAAAATACACAGCTAAAATACACAGCTAAAATACAAAGCTAAAATACACTGCAAAAATAAACCGCAAAAATACACAGCTAAAATACATAGCTAAAATACACAGTTAAAATACACAGCTAGAATACACAGCTAAAATACACAGATAAAATACACAGCTAAAATACACAGATAAAATAAACAGCTAAAATACACACCTAAAACAAAAACGTCTCTACTTTCGCGATGTGCAATTTCACCCCTGACACCACCGCTGCAGAGGAAGCGACCTCATCCTCGTTTCATTCGGAATGATATTATTGTGTCCGGGACAAACAAAAACTGTGCTTACAGTCGCACTCCAGCTAATGCCTAGATCCCTGTTCAGGCTTGATCCACATAATGGAGAGCTGGACATTAACCCTTAGAGCGCCGAAATACTTTCGTAGAAACCATGGAGACTAAAGGATTTTTTCAGCTTGAAATCCTCGTAATGTCTTACCGCTTCATTTGAATATGTATGTTATGGGTATACAGCTATAATAAATACTATTGCTCTTAAAATGATCGACTTTAGACGTCAGAATCTGACGTCTACTGATGTTAGATTCTGACGTCTAAAGTCAATCTCAGCGCTGTAAGGGTTAACCGTTGCACTGCTAGGTATATATAATAAGACAGTTTCATACCTATGAAATCATATCAAATAATATTAAATCATAAAAAACTTGTTTGTGGTGGATGCTGAATTCATGATATGAATTTAAAAAAATTGAATAAACAATGAACAAAACAATTTCTTCATTTGCCAACTTTAACAGAATAAAAAAATATTTTAAAAATTGCGCAGTACAACCTTCTGTGTTCCGGAGGCAAATTTACTAAAAAATAGCCCTGACATCTTATTTGTGATTTTGCACTCGTTTAAAATTAGCATTAATAACGCTAAATAAACATCCTTAAACTGATATATCTGTATATTATCTAAATGAAAAACACGTTGTATTTGGGAAAACGGCAATAAATAATCAATTGCACCCCACCCCTCTAAAAAGATATCCAGCTTTGGTCTGTCATTGGGTTTAATATGTTTCGACCACATTTGGTAATTCCGTGGGGAGCCTCCGTGACCGAGAGGTAGCGTGCTCGGCCTCAGACCGCCAGGGCACGAATTTCGAATCCTGTGTCTGGAGGACAGTGTCATCTCAATCATCTCACCATCCTCAGGAGGTTCTCCTGGCCCAGTTTAGCCTATATGTGCACAAAGGTGGCCTAAAGCCCGATTCATTTCATTTGGTAATTCCGTGTGTTCCTGGTCGTGACACTGATTCACAAGTCGGTTCAACTTAAGACAATGTAGGCTATAACATGTCTAAATGTTTAATCAAATTAAAATTAATGTGGGAGGTATTGTTCAACAAAAAAGTTGTATCAATAAAGACTAATAAAAAATATTATGTTATGCAACGTCTGATATTGTTATTTATGCGGTAAGAATAGCTGAAAAATTTCAATGAAATTGAGATGTTTGTATATCTTCTTAGATATAAATATACACTTATCAGCTCTTGGATAGAAGGTCTCGGCGGTTTGAAAGAAACAAAAATGTTTCTTCCCCATTCACGTGAAAAACTCAGTATTGTGGGGAGCCTCCGTGACCGAGATGTACCGTGCTCGGCCTCAGACCGTCAGGGCTCGAACTTCGAGTCCTGTGTCTTTCATCTCCCCATCCTCAGGAGTGTCTCCTGGCCCAGTTTAGCCTATATGTGGACAAAGGTGGCCTCAAGCCTGATTCATTTCATTTTATTTTTCTTGGATAGAAGGTCAAATCGTGTGATCAGTGTTCGGTTCAGCATGTTTAACCCTTACAGCGCTGCAATATTTGTGTACCATGGAAACCAACGGGTTTTCTTTCAATTTGAAATCATTATAAATTAGTCAGCTCTTTCCGCTTCATTTGAATACTTATGTTATGAGTCTACGGCCATTATAAATATGTTTACTCTTACAGTGCGGGGACCGACTTTAGACGTCAGAATATGACGTCCACAGACGTCAGATTCTGACGTCTAAAGACGTTCCCCGCGCTGAAAGGTTTAGCCTTATTACTCACGTAGAGTGTCATCATTATTCACAAAGGACACAATGAACGATCATGGGCGTTGACTTTCAAAATAAAACATGGCCACGATATTAGATTACAAGTTTAATTGGTCCGCTACATTCTAAGCAGTGTCATTTTCTGCTGTTGTTTTTTTAGATCCATTTAACATTTGATTTTGTCTGGAGAATAGTTTTTTAATTAATTGCTCGCACAGCCGAATGCCATGGAGTGAGTATGGGAATGTCACATTGCACTCTACAGCTTGAGTTATAAACCTTATTCCTGCTAAGTTATCTCATTTAATTTTGGACTACTTGAAGTTGTGTACCGCTACCGCGACCTATAATTATATCTGTCTGTCTGTCTGTAAGATCGTTGTTCTGGTTGAATAGTCTTAACAACGCATCTGACTTTCTTCGGTTGTCAGCTTCCAGGATCCCGATATCGCAATATCAGCAGAAAAAAATCGACCCCAACAAGTTATTAACATAATATCTCTGGGTAGGTGACAGCACGGTTCACGTCCTTGTCTCGACTTATTTTGTGCTAAACTTAACTGTCACTGTCATCTACCCGGCCTCATTTATTGCCAATCTCAAACATATATATTTGCATAACATACAATAGCTCCTATTAGGCGAGTTCCCAGTAGGGAGAGGGGGCTCTCTTCCGAGATTGGACCGGCAATTTAGAGGTCTCATCAACATAGCCCAGCTCTAGGCCGCGTAGGCAAACAATGACCGCGGCGTGCCGCCGGTGATTAGTGTGACAGACAATCAGGCCATGATGGTGTGGTCAACGGTGGTGTTTACCTAAGTTTCTTGATATCCGGACAATGTATCATTTAGACTTTAAACATCTTTAACTGATTATTGCTGATTGCCCATATTGGCAAAAAGCAGGTCAGGTTATGTCATAGACTCCGCTTGTGATCGAGACAAGCCGTTCGTCCGAGATTACAGGCTTGGTTTACAGGCGATCACAAACATAGTAGACAGTCCAGCGGAGTCTTTGCATTAAGCCGCTGGTTTTGTCGTCCCAAAACGGTCTTTAAATAATGAAGAATGATAATATAAAATATTTATCGCATTTGTGTGATCTCCGCTATGAACGTGTGCGTACTGGCCGCGTGCAGCGTATTCAGTATGCAAACTATACATAACGTTCTGCCTGCTTACAGGCGGTCATATACATTCCTAATAAGATAATAAATAATCATCATAATAATAATATATATGGATCGCTTACACAAGATTCTCCCTTGGGGTAAGTATAAAATAGCATTTAATATCGTATTCTTTTTTTTTGCAGGCTTTCCCCTTTCACAAACATAATATAATTCATATTCACGTTTGAAGAAGTATAATATACTTCTTCCAAACGTGAATATGAATTTTGTGATAGACCAATACAATAAGGTCATGTTATGACCTTATTGTGTTGGTAATCGTCACCAATAGTTGAAAAGGAGAGTATGCCTGATTGAGTCCCCCCCCCCCCCCTCATGGACTACTCAATGCTCATATCCCAGTATACTTTGTCAAGTGAAATCCCTCAACATAATTAATGAGAATCATGCTAGTGTATTATACATTTTTGTATCGAATAAATGTTATTTCAAATATGTCATGTTTTTTCAGAAAGAGTCGCCAAGAGGATTAACCCTTTATCCGCTAAATTATTTTATTTAAGTTTTTGCCCACTTGAAGTTGTGTCCCGCTATCGCGACCCACAACATCAAGCGGATGAAAACTTTTCAAATCTTGATATTAAATCACTCATTTCATTCCCAATGACAGTGATTTGATCGGCTGCGACACGGTTTAGAAAACTACTATGGACGTGATTAGCGTTGAAACAGTTAACCCTTCAACCGCCGGTGTCGCATATATTTGGGTTTTCATTTTCTATTAGCACATTGAGTACCACGTTTTAAATATGTTAAAAATAAAATGTGACATCAACCAGCCAGATTTGCAAAGAGTTGACCTCCATTTTGTCAAATCTGAATAATTTTCACTCGGTTGAAGTTGTGGATCGCGTCAGCGAGACACAACTTCAATTGGGGGAAAATTCTAATTGAATAATTTGGCGGTTAAAGGGTTAATATGATCAACCACTGTACGCAAAAGTATTTCAACACACTATAGCCTGTCACATACCAAGATCGTGCGACCGTTTTTAGAACCGAGCGAGTTGTTTTTATTCATGAATTAGGCCCCATATTTCTTTTATAGATAAACGGTATCCCATTTTTTACCACAGTTAATTAGTTGAGAAAAAGCAAAATCCCGTATAATATTGCTGTTAATTATTATAATCAATAATCAATATCACTTAAACAGAATTAAGATGAATAATTCCGAAATGTAAAGCCATAAATAACGATATTTATTAAAGTGGTGCTAACACAACGGCCATTTTTAGATGCTGCATTTAGCTGGGAGCTACAACGGGTGCAATAAGTTATGATTGAGCAGTCCAATTGATAGAATCGTAAAGCGATTACGTTGGACAGTTGATGCAGTAGATCATGACACAACGCCACGTTGTCTTTACTTCAAATCTCAGAAGAAGCCACACGGGATGACCGTGAGACTTCAGACTCCATTATTCACGGGGGGTCTGGAGAGTGGCAGGAATTGCGATCTAAAATGACTCACAAATATATCACAAGTAGCTCGCAAGAGACGCCGGCAAATCGTTGGCCAACGTCCCAGGACGTTGACTAACGATTTCCCGGCATCTCTAGTGGTAAAACAATGAAAACGGCCAGGCTTTGTTTGTGAAACATTCTTTTGAAGATGGCTCAGGGGACCTCTTAATGAGGAAGAAGCAATAGTTATAACGATAACAGCCTCGAAACACTGATTAGAACCTGCGTCCTGGCTTTTATAAAGGCAGTGGCTAACCGTACGTGATTCGCTATAATGTTTGTATAAACAACTATTGCATGGATATCAATAAAGGTACCACCAGCCATACCATCACATTGTCAAATCGTTTTAAAGTATTGGTAAATGACTACAATCCAAACAGATGTCAATACTTTAACACCAATTGAGCATTAAATTTGGTGTATCAAGAATATTGCAATTTACATTGAAAAAAACACGTAGCTAAAAGTACGTGTACATATGATACTTATGTGTGCACGTACTTTTAGTATTTCAATCGTACATAGGCCTACTATTATGTACAGTCAGAACTGCCGTACAAAGGCAAACAGCGGTAACAGCTTACCGTTGCTGCTGTGTATCTTTACGCGAAAGCACAGCAAGCATCAGTGATCATTTTCCCCGAAACAAAAACACGAGCGGCTTATCAAAGGAAATTGATAAATTATCCGACGTTCGTTATCTCCTCTCTCCCAATTACTCAGCAGAGTAATAAAAACGACAGCGCTGCCGTTTCGGAGTAGCGCTCGCGAGCACGGTCCATGCCGGATGAGCACGGAGCGGCCGGGATAAATCACTCGGCGAAATGGATTTGTTTTATTTCCTCATTTGCGAGGGATCGTCGGCGCTTCTAAACGATCGGACTTTGTCAGATTAATAATCCCGGATGTTTACGTCCGGAGGCGGGGGATCCCCCTCCATGCAGTCCATCCAGCCTCCCCCGGTCGTTCGCGGACTCATCAGTCACTGGCCATCCCGAGTCATTGCAAAGCGATTGTCCATTGCTGGGCCAGAGTTGCGAATGCTTAGCCAGCTTTAGGATGGGTGGTGATGGAAAAGAACCGGTCAGGCCGGGAGCTTGGACGTCCGACCCCTAGCCCCGACGACAGATCCATTCAAAATTTATCTGGATTTGCAGGATCCGACTCGCCCTTGAAATGCACGTGCCTGGGGACCAAGAGGAACGATTGTGGCCAGCAATAGAGCCTACTATAATACTGCTTATACCCGCTGTTCATGTTATTTTCACAAATTAAAATGTCGGCTTCTAAGAGCTAAATTGACAGAATGACACATCAGCTCCCGAAGGTCCTCCTATGCAAAGTACATGTTGATAGAAATGAAACATACTTGCCGAGGAATAACAGTCCGAAATATTAAAAAAAAAAATAAAGTCGTTTGATCTGTGTGGTCGGTTGTTGTCAGCTCAAGTCCACGTTTAACCCTTTAAGCGCCAAATTATTCAATTTGAATTTTCACTCACTCGAAGTTGTGTCTCGCTGACGCGATCCACAACTTCAAGTGAGTGAAAATTATTCAGATTTGACAAAATGGAGGTCGACCCTTTTCAAATCTTGCAGGTTGATGTCACATTTTATTTTTGACATATTTAAAATGTGATAGCTAATGTGCTGATAAAAAAATGAAAACACGATTATATGCGGCACCGGCGGTCAAAGGGTTAAATCTGTCTAAAGAAATTACCATCCATTGTTTGTGAAAAAAACACTTAATTTCATTTTCTAGTCCACAATAGCTTTCTTGGAACAAGACTAAACTTTGTCTAAACGTCGTATACTTTTGTTAACATGTAATCGGTTAATTTATTGTATTATTCATTTATTCAAAGTATAAATTACAATTTATCATAATTTATATTATAATATACCTTTTATGACTGATTCGAAAATCTGTTATTATATATTTTACTCCATCCGACTTTTCAATAGTTTCTGGACCAAATTATGACCTTTATTTAAACACAGTAAACTGTTTTATTATCGTAAGAATAAACCTGAAACTTTATAGATTTTTCATTTTAAAACAGTAGAATTTGGAACATTAGGTCCGAGAGTCTAGCTTTGAAACTCAGTATTGTGGAGAGCCTCCGTGACCGACAGGTAGCGGGTTCGGCCTCAGACCGCCAGTGCTCGAATTTCGGCTCCTGTGTCTGGAGGACAGTGTCATCTCATTCATCCCACCATCCTCAGGAGGTTCTCCTGGCCCAGTTTAGCCTATATGTGCACAAATGTGGCCTATAGCCCGATTCATTTCATTTCTAGCTTTGAAATCTCCAGAAGTATTACAGAAAATTCAAATGTTGTGTAAATACAGTGAAACGAGAAACTTCCAACACTTGAAATAATAAATATGAATCTTCAATATATCCTAAATTATCATAGAGCTATTACACCGACAGCTTACAGTAGGGCTACAAGAGTAAGCATTGACCCACCTTCTTCGACATTGGCCAACATTAACCCGACATTGTATTGTGTTCGTTGGAAATGGCATAACCCTTACAGCGCGGGGATAGACTTCAGAGGTCAGAATCTGTTACTGTGCTTTGGGGGCTAGTTTTACCGCATACAACGTTGAAACAGCGTGGTAACCACATCCACCTTGAATAGAGGACCCAAACTGTCAGTATTGTCCAGATACGTATCCACACATGGCCTTGGATATTTCAGTTCCTTCGATTGCCTGGATATTGTTGCTTCATTGTCTTAAGATCTCTTTCATTCATTCATGGCAAGCTGCATGAAGATTATTCAATAGCGCCGGTGTTATACTGGGCCAGGGCATAAGGTGCTGGCCCGGGATAGAAACAGCTATTTACCACGCTCTGCTGCTTTCCCATACCAGTTGCAGGCACTTATTTCAGCGTTTCTGTATTTCATCAGACCACAACACCATTCTCAGTTTCGACCAATACATTTTGACAACATTTCTGTATATCTTTGACGGCGTATCGTGGTCACTCGCCAACCACTCGAGCTAACATCGCAAATTGATATGACATAATGTAATTACGTATCATATGTTATCATGGTTATTCTAGACACATTTTATAATTAAATTCTTACTGCATAATTGTAAACTATCTGATATCTGAGTGTGGTTCCAGTATCATAACAAGTTTCTACGCATGTATCACTAAACAGATTTACCAAGTGCATATGAACGCAGAAACCATTTTAATTATTTTTTTATACAGTACAAAGTACAGTTTCCGTGACCCAAGCAGCACGTGAATTACAGTTATTAATAATAATAATGATATGTATACCCTCCCATGAGATTGACAAAGGTATGGTGTGATATATATAATGTTGTATATATTATGATTATATGTCTATAAATATAAAAGTAACTGTTGAAATCAGCAATCCATATTTTGTGTGGTTGCACGGTCTTCCATTTAACCCCACCCAATCTGACATGCTTTATTCGATCCCTCAAAACTCAGTATGTATGTAGTTTATTGTATATTTCGTAGAAATCCTTCAGTATAAGTAAACGTTTTAGCTGTGGTACATTTTATAAGAAAGAGCAACACATTGTCTTCTTGTATTTAGGTTTATTCCGACATGTTTCGCATTAGAGCTTCATCAGGGTAATTGACAAATGTTTCTTCTCAGTTCACTCGTGAAGATTTTGTATTCTGGAGAGCCTCCGTGGCCGAGAACTCTGACCACCAGGGATTAAATTTTGGATCCGGTGTCTGGGGGACGCTGTCATCTGATTAATCTAACCATCTCCAAGTTGCTCGCCTGGCCCAGTTTAGCCAGCGCAGTTTTGTCCATTTTGCCTTTCCAAGTTGAATCACAGTCAACTGGCAAAAGTATCTGCATTGATATCACAATACTAATCCCAGATCTCTTAAGTTATGTCTTAAAAATCATTTTGTAACTCAATATATTTCTCAGGTTATCATACGATAATGAATATCTCATGGGAGAAGCTTTATATCAAACATGTTTATATAGTTCTATCATCCGACACGGGAGTATCATTTTCTGATCTTTTGAAAATAATACCGTATCAGTGTCCAAATATTGTATAGACTTAGTTATTTTTATACCATCATAAAGTTATTGGCAGCCACTTATCCTAACGATCACCGAAGTTTATTCTAAACGTTTATGTCCTCTTGGAAATGACAATAATGTAAAAATGAATGAATGAATGAATGAATGAATGAATGAATGAATGAATGAATGAATGAATGAATGAATGAATGAATGAATGAATGAATGAATGAATGGGGTTTTAGGGGCCAGCTATATGTGCACATAGGCTAACCTGGTCCAAGAGAACCGCCTGAGGATGGTGAGATGAATGAGATGACACTGCCCTCCAGACACATGATTCGAGCCAGTGGGTCAGAGGCCGAGCCCGCTACCTCTTGGTCACGGAGGCTCCCCACACTACTGGATATTTACGAGCGAGCGGAGAAAAAAACATTTGCTTCTTTGAAACTGGAATGTCAGAACGGGTGACCCATCTCTGACTTCCAAGCAGGGAGATTTAATCACTGCACCACTGGAATAATTAAGGATCAGCCTGTTGTTAAACGATTACTTTTGTGTTGTCGTCGTCATCACCGTCTTATTACCTCGGGCAATGTTTTCGGACATGTTGTACTCATGAGGTTACATTTAAGACTAGTTGTAATCAGTACATTTTTTAAATTAACTTGAACGAATCATGTTATACGCCTATAATATGTACAGGACTAGATGAATGGCTCAGATATAAGTGATCTAATTTAAGTCCGCATTTTTCATTTTCCTATAGACGGCTTTAAAAATAAAATAAATTAATAAACTCATATATCTCGTTTTTAATTTAACTTTGATATGTCAATCTTTAGAAGCAAAATAGTAGGTTATACATCGGTGCTTGTTATTCATTCCTATCAGGCACCTAACTATTGGTTTCTGGCTATTTTATTTATTTTATAAATCAACATTTGAATTTAGGAATATCAATTTCTTTATAAAGGTCACCAGCTAGCATAAAAACTGCCTTGTGTCTCCCCATTTTGCTCCAGTAAAATCTTGGCATGATTGGCATAGCATAGACTGATCCTTGTAAGGGTGTTTTATAACATTTCAGCTGACATTTGCAATATTTCTCACAGGTAAACTGATCCAAATCACAATGTCCCTATATAAACCGAGGAGCTTAGATCACTTTCCCATCGAAGAAAAAAAACCTGTCAATTTTAAAAGTGAAAAAATATATGTTGATTAGAAAGTCTCGAAATCTGATTTATTTCACTATCCTCACGAGGTTCTCCTGGTCCAGGTTTGTCTATGTACACAGAGGTGGCCTAATATCCCATTCATTCATTCATTCATTCATTCATTCATTCATTCATTCATTCATTCATTCATTCATTCATTCATTCATTCATTCATTCATTCATTCATTCATTCATTCATTCATTCGTTCGTTCGTTCGTTCGTTCGTTCGTTCGTTCGTTCGTTCGTTCGTTCGTTCGTTCGTTCGTTCGTTCGTTCGTTCGTTCGTTCGTTCGTTCGTTCGTTCGTTCGTTCGTTCGTTCGTTCGTTCGTTCGTTCGTTCGTTCGTTCGTTCGTTCGTTCGTTCGTTCGTTCGTTCGTTCATTCATTCATTCATTCATTCATTCATTCATTCATTCATTCATTCATTCATTCATTCATTCATTCATTCATTCATTCATTCATTCATTCATTCATTCATTCATTCATTCATTCTGACTTGGATTTTAATATTAATCAAGAGGAGCCGACTCTTTTTTACATTTACCATCTTTCATTGTTGTTCAACACAGTAGATGTTAATAATGAGGACTATATATTTTCATAATAGACTGTTTGTCGAATGACATACATGTAGGCAAATCAATAGAAACGGGACAATATGTCAATGTGGGTTTTAGCGTCCAAACTAGATATCACAAACACTTAAAGAACAACAGCACAGTCATATCAGTTTCAAATATTTATTTGTTTCACTTATATTTTTCACATTATCACATATTATTACTGTGTGTAACTGTGTGCGGTTACAGCTGTTTGCCTTTGGGTGGCACCATGGAGCTCACTGTTCCACTTGCATTCAGTCTCGTATTTACCAGAAATGATGAACGCGGTCTATATTCCCGGCCGCTTTTATCGAGCTTATACCCAGTTGACACTAATGTTGGGCCCATGTTGGCACAAGGATCGGCCAAAGGTTCAGACGTTGGTCTCCACCTGTGCCGACATTGGCCCACTCTGCTGTCGGGGTGCACACTGGAGATAATGAATCAATGGCGGCCTCGCGTAGCCTCCAGGCTAAATCGCTCTTCCTTGGCATCGCGCCTACAAAGGAACAAAAAACTCCACTTTTCGCCTTGTACAATGCTGCATCAGAAAGGTCAAACAGCAGTAGCTGCTTACTTGAATAGTAACAGTTACTGTTGTTTGTCTCCAGCGGATCTGTATGCTGTCCCTCAGAGTCAAACAAAAGTAACAGGTTAATTTCCATATAAGCAGTTGCTGCTGTATGCTTCCATGAAACAGAATACATATCTTCGTGCAAATTTGTGACAGATCAGCCACGTTCACCCAATGTTGCCTTAATGCTGGCCCACTGTCGTCAACCCTGGTCCGGCAATAACCCGTCATTGGGACAACATCTCGTGTTTCCTAAGCGGTCTGTAACTGTCTCAAAAGAGGTGTGGACATAATCGTTACTGCAATCTGTCCACACGTTTTCACTACAATACAAAGGCAAATAGATGTAGCTTCTCACTTGAAACGTAAGCAGTTACTACTGTTTCTCTGCTGCAATAATTATTTGTCACCTTTGTAGTGTAGTGCACCTCATTTTCACAAATATCATTTCTATACAAGACCTTCACATCAGGTCATCTTGAGTATTTTCAATCGCCGAGTTAATAATTTCAATGCGATTGTCATCTTCTGTCATCAATAAAAAATTATTGGTCAGGAAATCCAGGGCACAACGTGAATGAAAGATTGAATTGGATTTCAAAATGGGGGGGGGGGTGTCATCAGCCGATACAATGACATCAACGAGGTGCCTAGAGCTGAAAAGGTCAGAGGCCGTTTCTTCGTACAAGTTAAGATATATCGTAAGTTATATATCGTAGACTTCGTATTGGTCGAGATGGCCATCTCGACCAATCCGAAGCCTACGATATATAACTTGTACGAGAATACGGCCCTGAGCACGTTCATCGAGATTTGAGACTTCTCCGTGACAATTGGCTGGACAGCAAATGACACACAATAGTACATCATGCCAAGCATGGAGCTGAATAACAACACTGTCTTGCAAAATCAAACGGACGTAACTGCTCACTTTCCGAGCAAGCGGTCAATGCTGTTTGCCTTTGCACAATATGTGGCGTTATTTTTATCAGCGAGTCAAGTGTGGCGATCACCCAATGTTGAGTTCATATTGGACCAGCGTGGGAGACGATGAACCAGCATTCATCCAATATTGATTGAACTTATTATGTGGGCAAATCGGAAGATATCAAATTGATCGATTGTCTTCGTTGCCATGGATACGAGAAAGCGAGACGAAAATAAAATTGCCAAACATTTAATATTGAACAATTAGATGGCATATTGCGTTGGTGTTAAAGGTGTTAAAGCTTGCCATAGTGGTAGCGACATTTTTTGTCTTAACTATGGTATTCTGTATATAGTAGCCATATTGAATATTATCTGTTTGGTCAGTTCCGCTGAGTGTGATTTTCGTTGCTTTACCACATTGCATGGTTGACGTTGATAATAGACAATAAAATAATGTCGTTGTATTATCATGATTATGTTAACATAAGACAGTTGTAACGTTTTGTGATAAAGAAGACTATACTATTATATATAAATAGTATACTTGTATACATCGGTAACTGTAACTGCTAGCAGCTACTGCTTTTTGTCGCTACATGTCAGTGTCTCAACGTGATTATTAGGCTGTGATAAATTTCACATTTCATCAATTGGGTTCTGATAATGGTCATTTGCAGATATTTTAACATGAAAAAAGATGTCGGGGTGTCGTCGAGAGGCCGGGCTATACGCTATGTCTGATATTACGGCATTACCCGGGTTATTCAAAATGGCGATAATATGTCACCACACTGAATGCATGTCCCAGCAAACACAAATCATTGTATAACATTTATACAATGTCGGCACAACGTCGAAGACGTTGGGCCGATATTGTATGAATGTTATACAAATGTGTTGTGTTTGCTGGGGTGTGAACTGAATTCATCAAGGCCCGTATTATCGTACAAGCTACGAGATATCGTAGGCTTCAGGTCGGTGGAGATGGCCATCTCGACCAATCAGAAGCCTGCCATGCATCGTAACTTGTAGAAAAAGAAATCAATATGAGCACATAATTCTTTCCATTTAACATTACTTAGACTTGTCTGTGATATTTATAACACGATGATAATATCTAGTTTCTTCTGTGACATTTCATTGCTAATAAAAACAGCAAAATGATATTGTCGTTTAAACTACTTGCTCAATCCCTGACTCAGACAATACATCAATTTTTAATAAATACTATATGTAATCTAAGCAATTTGGATGCTGACTGTTATGGTTTGGACCGTTTCCTATTTAGCTAGACATTTTGTCGTCCCTCGAAGTTGAGAAAGTGTATATGCCACTTCACAATAATATGGCAGGTAAACACTTCAATATTTAAGTTATTTATGAGGTAATTTATTAGTAAATCTTACCGATAAAAGACATGCACTACCTTCATGTTATTTAGATTTATAATACAAATTAATAAAACCGATCATAGTCGTGATTGTCTTTTAAGTGTATAATATTCATTGATGTATACGGATAAGCAAAGCCAAAAGGCAGTGACTGCTTGCTTGAAAAGTAAGAAGTCAATCCTTGTGGCTTAGCACGGCAGTATTATAGAGTGGCTTGCTTAACAAACATGACAAAGACAAATGCTGATTTCCAAGCTGAGCGAGTGAGGTATGCATTGAACAACGACATTTGTCCTTTCTGAACAAAATAGTCAATGTACTGCAGGTTATGAATGATTTCAGACAGTGCATACTCGTCTGATACAGTCTTGATTGTCTTCAATGCGATGAAAAACGACACAAATCACTAAGCGTCGATTCTCAGGTGCCACTGTTTCTGATGCATCACCCTGAGCGTACTACATTGTAGTACGTTTCGCATGATGCTCAACACTTCTGTACATAGATGGTACAAACAGCTCCAAATGTATTCTCTGATTCTAGTGTAAGGTAATGAAACGCTCTTAACCCGTATCCCGCCCATTCCGAGTATTGTCGTTTTTAAGTTGTTTTATTTATCTTTCAAATTACTGATTTTGGGAACGAATTATGTTTTTAAGCAAATGTTTGATCTCAAATTCAGCAAATATGAGTAATTTTCAACCACTTGAGGTTCAAGTGGTTGAAAATTTAAATAAATAAATAGTCGCTTGTAATACGTTGTAATACGGAGTATTAACCAAATAAATGTGGAATATTGGAAACGAGCTGTGTTTTTAAATATCACGATTTGCGAACGTCTGTCCTCAAATTAAACAAATATGAGTGATTTTCACCCACTTGAAGTTGTGGGTCGCGGCAGCGAGACTCAACTTCAAGTGGGTGAAAATTTAAAAAAAATAATTTAACGGATTAAGAGTTAGGATCATCTAGATGTAACGTTCTATATTCATTGGCAATTTTAATTAGATAATAGGAGTGTAATTTACGTGAACATCATGCATAGCATAATGAATGCTTTACAGCAGTACTTTAAAATTAGTAATTCTGAAGTTCTAGATTGTCCCATTTCGAACAAAGTATTCCTTTTAGATGGATCAAACGGTTTTCTGAAGTGATACATTTGTCATATCAAACCAGAAGACCATTTCCAGGATTTGTACTTGCTTTGATTCATTTTAACACCATTTTCGCAGTTAGGCGATAGTATTTCACGGAAATTATTCTCTTGGAAATCACCTTCTGTTATAATCAGTCCCATGGGTTGTGTACAAATGGAGCTTCTGAGACACGAGGTGGAGTATTCCACGGTCAGCCGTAGTCGTCCATCACCTCATAGCAGACTTCTCCCTGCTGGAGGTTCTGGTGGAGCTCGTACATGGTGTCATAAGGCACGTTGTGGAGTCCCAGAAGGTCCTGCTTGAGCAGAGAGCACACGTGAGTCCTGGTGGGTCCAACCTCCCAGTTCGGGAACAGCTTGTGGTTGGTACAGTTGAAGCCCAGAGCCTGTGCCAGAAGTCCCGTGGTGTACACGTCCTCGATGGGCATCAGGGGTGTACGCGGCGCGGCGCTCATCAGGCGCCGAGCTGTGGAGGTACGCATGGCGTACGCGCAGCCTGTACAATATGGCGGGTAAAAAGTGTCCGGGTACGTGTTCTCCTCAACCCCCCATACTCCTTCACGTAGCACCTGGGAGTGGGTGTTGAGGGCTCCGATGAGACCTGTATCTGAGTCCAGCTCGTACAGCTCCGATAATAGCTGTTCCATGTTCAGATAGACGTCATCGTCAGTCTTCATGTAGAACTCTGAATGAGGGCACGCAGCCATCGCCCACTGAAGACCAACGATGGATTTGATTGTCAAGTTTCTGTATGTGTCCTCAAAATCAGTCATCAATATGTCACGATACATGCTGTTCTCCTTGAACAGTCTCTGATTGTCGCTGGTGCTGCTGTTAGCGTTGGTACCCAGCACAAATACTAAGCGTACCTGATGGTACCGATTATAATCACGCACGATCTTTCCCCACGTATCCCTCACTGCGTCCCTCTCCGGCTTGTTCTGGGCGTGAGAGTGCACCAGTACCAGCAGGTAAGGGGGGCGCGGAGAGTCCTCGTTGATCTCACAGTGGAAGCTGGGGTTCAGCAGCACCTGTACCTCACCCAGGCCTGGTACAGGGATCACCTGCTGATCCCGTGTGTGCTGTACCATCAGCGGGGAGCTCAGGTACGGAGACGGTGGCGGCACCGAGGTATTGGCCTGCAGTGCCAGGAGAGCTCTGCTCAGTCGGCCGTCACCGGTGTCTACGCGGCCAGACGAGTGACCACTGGGCAGCTGCAAGTCCTGCTGGTGATATTGCTGTAGAACCAGAGCCATCATGAGCAGGTGGCAGAGGAATGCCGTCAGCACCACCTTCTGTAAATGAGGCTTCTTGCAGTACATCAAACCACGAACCACTGGCTGCTGCTTAGTCCACCACCAAGCCATCTTCATAAGATCTCGAATCAAAATTCCACTTAATCCTGTCAAATATAAACGTCAGTGTTAAATATTAATCCAATAACGACCGTAATCATAATATAATAATCGTTTGTTAACCTTTACATTTTTAATGTAATTAGTATATTTAACCCTTTAACCGCCGGTGCCGCATATATTCGGGTTTTCATTTTTTATTAGCACATCAAGTACCACCTTTTAAACATGTTAAAGATAAAATATAACATCAATCATCAATATTTGAAAACAGTTGACCTTCATTTTGTCAGATTTCAAACATATGTTGAAAGGTTAAACGTGAAATCATTCAGCAAGATTTGAAAAACGTTGACCTTCATTTTGTCAAATCTGAATAGTTGTCACTCACTTGAAGTTGTGGATCGCGTCAGCGAGACACAATTTCAAGTGGGTGAAAATTCAGATTGAATAATTTGGCGGTTAAAGAGTTAATGAGTGAAACGTATCTTAAATCAGCCATATTTCAAAATAATTGAGCTCCATCTTGCAAATGTGAATAGTTTTCCCTCATTTGAAGTTGTGGATGGCGGCAGCGGGACACAACTTTAAGTGATTGAAAATGCAATTCAGATAGCTGGTAGTTAAGAAGGCAAAAACATCAGGCACCAGTAGGACTAACATGTCGATGGAGAAGTTACAATATATTAATAACCTAAACATGTAAACATGAGAAAAGCGTTCAATAAATAGTACGGTTACACACCGCCATCTATAACACACTATACTTTCTGGATTGCTGTGGAGACACATAATTGAAAATAGGAAAGTATACCTTATTTGTTTAAATAAGCTGACGCTGACGCGATTCACAAATTCTAGTGAGTGAGAATTATTTAGATTTGACAAAATAGAGGTTAACAATTTTGAAATATTGTTGATCACGGATTTATGTCATGTGTTATATTTAACATGCTTGATATGTGGTATTTGATGTGCCAATAAAAACATGAAAAACCGAGTATAATAATTGTGGAAAGGGTTGATATGTGGCAAAAGTGTTGTCATGTTTCTGATTAAATATATATGACACTCATACACTCTCCGGTCGGGGACATATACAACCTGATCCATCTAATTCCTATCATTTAATTATTTGTACAGCTATTCGTGACTTATAACTCTCAGGTCATTGCCTTATAACTCTCAGGTCATTGACAAAATCCGATCCTCCTAATCCCTATCTCTAATTGAATTATCGTTACTGCTGTTCAGAATAACTTATACTTATTTGTTTAATATTAAATATACGCTGATATAACTCTCTACGGTCGTTGACATATAAATCCGATCCACCTAACATGCCTAATCATGCTTATCTCCATAATGTAATTGTTGTGCTATAGTCATCGTGTTCATCCTAGACTAAAAATAGAGAAGAAATCTAATGGTCTTTACGCTCCCTTTGCTACACTATCCCCACCACAATGGACTGACCTGGATCTCCACTCTCTAGTACCCGTCCTGGCCTCCCGTGGACTCCTTCCTCGTAGACATCCGCCCAGTCACTGCCAGGATCTGAACCTGCGGGCACAAATAATCATTAGCCCAGCCATACAAGAGCAGCCGCCCAACAAACAACACCGACTGCGAGTACTGACAATTTCGCGAGAGCTTGATTTTCGGGAATTTCGCTGCGCGCGAAATTCTCGAAAATCAAGCCCTCGCGAAATTGTCATTAAGCTAATAATTTACCGTGTCTGAATTAGTGATAACCTTGCCTCGCAAATTAGTAATTTCAAGCTCTCTCGCGAAAGACTACAGTTTGAATTGAGAAGCCGGTAGTAATTACCTTTCTGACCATTCGCTGGACCCCTCATTGTGCTTCACACCTCCAGAACAAAGCCCCCGTGTATTCTCAATTACATGTGAAAATTAAAGGACCCGGTGTATATAAATATCTCGTTTTCCGAAGTTGCTAAGTTAGATTGAGTCAAATGTTCAGTTCGGTAAATGAGACGACGTTTATAATTTCTAGCCCTTTGCTTGCACTTTACCCGAATTGAACGGTTATCAATACACTAGCTATAATCATCCCACTTGTAATTCATATCACTATTAATTTGTTTTAATCAATGCTCGTTAATATTGTTTCACAAGTAATGCCTTCTTTGTGCATACAATAAGAAGAAAACGATGAAATGCATTCGCTATTAATGCTTACGGTCGCAAATATTGTGTGCCATAGGCGTGAATAAAGCATTATTTTATTCAAATTGAACACACATTGATAATAAGTTTGTGCACAAAGTAATTCTTTGTGTACACAATAAAACCAAAACGATGCAAATTTATTTTTGCGGTTTTACAAAAGTATTCTTCGTAAACAAAGAATTACACAAAATGTAGCCTTATCATATTTGGAGACAGTATACATAAACAGTACATAAATGTACACAATTTAAACCAATGCAATACAAAACTAACATATTACCATAAAGACATTAATAACACAAAATTCATATCAATACTGAATAATACATTGTGAGGAAAAGTAAAAGTTTATCATGTTTATGGGACACAAATTCGCTGGATTAGATTGTCGGATCCTGCTAGCGGGCTCAAACAACCGTCTTTTCAAATCTGAAACTAATCATTTTGCTGAATGGACATATAATTCATTCCCAAGAACTCCTATCACGATTATGCTTATAAACATGATGACTAGTAAAACAACATTGGACGAATGCCTGCGGTGTTTACTGGGCAGGTTTTGCTGGGCAGGTTTCGCTGTCATATGGTAGTTTTTCATAACACCGTGCATGATATTTATACATAATGTATACGAAATGTAGGGCACGAGGGGTCTGTCCCAGCAGGCAAGATACATTGCACCAATGCTGGTTTAATGTTGGCCCGCCGTCTTCGACGTCGGCCAAACATTAAACCAGCATTGGTTCAATGTATCTTGCCTGTTGGGGTGCCGGCCTCGGCATTGATGGCTGGCGGCCGCGGCGATTGCTTTAGCCAGCGGCATTGCCAGCCTCGCAAGTGCAAACAGCAGTAGCTGCTCACTTTTCAAGTAAGCAGTTACTGCTGTTTGCTTTTGCAACAAAAGGTGAACAAATGAAAACCAAACGGTAGTAAAAGCCCTATTCAAAATGTAAACAGTTACTGTTGTTTGCAACTGCAACATTGACGTAGGGATCTATCAAGGATCATGACTACCGTAAATAAAAAAATAGAAGCAAGAAAATTGTTGCGATTTTCCTGGGATTTATTCTCGCAGAGAGTTCTAATTACCCATGTCCAAATTGCTACCTTTCCTTACTTATTAGTTTGCCGGAGCAGTGGGCTACTCAATGATAGAGAGATAATTTCAATGCCAGAGGTTTGGGTTTCAAATCTACGTCATGACAAGTGTATGTTCGGATCATTTCTTTCGCTCATTATACTTTATATAGAAACACAAAGTTTGTAGGACAACATGACTATAATATTGAATGACATTGGTTTTGCCGTGCACAAATAAACGTTTTTAAAGACAATAAACGTTTACTGGTCAGCAAATGTAATAACAAATATATGCTTAAAAATGGAGAGAAGTAGATAAATATATTATATGATATATATATATATATAGAAGTAGATAAATATATTATATGACACTGACTAGACGATCACGTTAATGGCGTCCTCATCTCAATACATTTATTCTGCGAACAAGTCAAAGTTTACCTGCATCAACTCACAGAGAATTCGCAATAAAACCAAGTCTAACTGCCGCGCCTGTCCCTTACAGTATCCAGCCATTCAGACCACTCCCTTTAATGTGGGGCGTCACTCGCATCGATGCTCTAGCTTTGTATACAGGGCATTACATACATTGTTCCCGATTCAGTGGGATCTCGCTCTCGGTGTTTGATTGATGGGCCGGGGCGACAGAGCCGGCGGCTGATCTATACTCAGTCAGGCAGAGTTAGAGGGACGGTACTCTTTCCAAAAAAATGGCGACGTTTGTTTGTCCATACATCGTTATTGTTATGACCGCTCCTCATTCAGGGAGGGACTATTTGGATTCTGTGAGCTAAAGGCGCTAAGACTCGGTTCGCTTTTAAAGGCCTCGTTTTAATGGATTTTTTAAATTATTATTATCACTTTAAATGTCAGATTTCAAACATATGTTGAAAGGTTAAACGTGAAATCATTCGGCAAGATTTGAAAAACGTTGACCTTCAGTTTGTCAAATCTGTATGATTTTCACCCACTTGAAGTTGTGAATCGCGTCAGCGAGACACAACTCCAAGTGGTTGAAAATTGCAATTAAATTTAAAGGATTAAAGACCCTTGAAGTGAGTCATGCGACCATGTTTTTCCTTGCTGATTCATCTGCACACTTTGCTGTGCAACTTCATGTTATCTGCGGCCTGAGCTCAGAGGTTTCACAAGACAGACGCGATGACTGTGTTTTGCCACTCCGGGCAGCATGTATGGAACACCGAAATAATCTAGCAGGAGTGGGATGTACTGTCGCCACTTCAGAGCTATGTCCCTTCAAAAGTCTCCAAATAGCAAAATCACAGTGTGAAACCCATCGAGCGGTGCAATGCAGACAACGCCAGAAGATGGCGATATTAATTGTCAATTCAAACAGCTGTGTCGACATTGTGTGATGTTTTGTGATATTGTCAAAAAAAAATTGCAAAATTATTAAGAAAAAGAGATGTAGAATATTTTTGTTGTGAAGAATAATGTGAAAAACGTCACAGATGGAAATGTTGAGCCTGCGTATAATGGTCTCAGAAATATACAGAATCTGAATCCAATTCCCCTCCCCATTCTTACACAAACTTTTGATATCGGTTAATTATTTGCGGCCTTGACCATGCGATACGCCATAATAGAGCCAACAGCATGTCTATAGGCTTATATTCCAGACATCGGCCTTTCGCTGAACCAGCAATGGACCTCGTGCTTCCACACAATCCCATGCCGGTCAAATCCCCACGAACAGTGTGTCTGGAGGGTAGATCATACATCATGTATATGACAAGTCACCGAGGGATTGGTTATTATATATTAATGATATTCCTCCCATCTGCTGCGGAACGCCATCACGTCTGCACGGTCGGGGTTTGGCCGAAATATACTCAGATAATATCTCCTGACATGGTATGTAGCATATTCATCGGGAAAACAACGTGGTCTCGTCGATTCATCAAAGTCTCTGATGTTGATCAAACGACGAAACGACGTCGCGGGCAAAATCGCTGACGCGACGCGAACTTATTTGACATGCAAGTTTTCCTTATAATTGTTGTATCATGATCTCTTTAAAATCAAATACATGTAGTTTCTGCTATAAAAGCTGCATTCAGGGGTTTTTTAGGGGGGGGGGGACCTCATTTTAAACATTTTAAACAACACAGGGCATCATTTGAGAGGATTTAAGATATTTACCAAATTTTTTTTCCCAATATTTCACTCCGCTCATTTCGATACCAGTTCTCCCCGGTATTGGTGAATGTTTTAATGACCAACATGACAATATTCACCACAGGGAAATTGTAAGTTTTCTGTAGGTAATTTCACACCTGTAGCAACGCGAAGTAGATAGATAATAATAAAGCGTATTTTGAGTAATCCTTTTGGTATTTGCAGGGTTAAGATTAAAGGTAGCGGGGACACTAGACGGTGACGCAGGCTACGGGATCAATATTTCACGGGACGCATCAAAACTCCATCAATATTTCCCAAAGCTTGAATAATCCGTGGCGCTGAGACGAGCCGCGAACGTTTAATTGATTCTGTGGGCGAACTATCACAGAAATCACGAGACATTGACCCAATGTTGTTTTGATGTTGGGTCGACGTCGAAGACGGCGGGCCAACATCAAAACAACATTGGGTCAATGTCTCGTGTTTGCTGGGCGATACTGTGTCGTGCATAGCCGAACGGCAGCAACCTAAAGGGACTGGCCGAGGCTAAAATCATAAAAAAATCGGTGAATTTTTATAATTTTTTTGCTGCGCATTCACCAGTTAGGCTCGATATAGAGACGAAATTCCTGATTTCTAATTATTGACAACCATGTCAAAAATAAAAAATACGGGAATTTCGTCTGTATATCTAGCCTAACTAGTGAATGCGCAGCACAAAAATTATAAAAATTTGCAGTTTTAGTCTATGTACATGTTTACATCATATGGTCATATTAAGAACCCGAAATAAAATCACCGATTTTTTTATGATTTTAACCTGGGCCAGTCCCTTTAATACTTAAAAAAGTGAGCAGTTACTGTTGTTTGCCTTTCCAGGATACTATTGAGATATTGGAGACAAAATAGTATGCCGCCTCAGGTGACGTTAAATACAGTTATATGTTATTAAAGAGCAGCACATTTAGCTTTGAGTATGGTGTGAAATTAGAGTTAAAAGGCTGCTACAAAATCCATTTTCTATTGCCTAATAATTAATTTGAAATTATGTACAAGAACAAATATTCACGTGATGAGTTTTTAATGATAAATGTTTAATTCGTGGGGGCAACCGTATAGTGGTAGTAAGTAGTAAATATTAATTTAAGTCTCATCCAGTTTACATTATGCAAATCATCCATGAATTTCAGACTAATTTTTGTAGTGACTGGTCTCTCAATGTGAGTTACAAGAGACTGTAAAATTATATCAACCTAACAAGATGCATTATTATCTGATTATATACAATAATTGCGTATGGTAAAAAATGGCTATAATAACATGATAGTTATAATAAAGATGAGGTGATAGAAATGAAATGATAGAGATGATTATGATACACAGTTAACCATAATCATGCTAAGTAAATTTATTTAAATTTTCAACCACTTGAGGTTGTGTCTCGCTACTGCGATCCACAACCTCAAGTGGTTGAAAATTACTCATATTTGTTTAATTTGAGACCAAACATTAACAAATATTGATGTTTAAACAGTCATTTCATTCTCAATAACAGTGATTTAATCGGCTAATAAAACGGATTAAAGACGACTATTGTCGCGATCAACAGGCAAAGGGTTAAAATTTGTAAGTTAACAAAACAGGCGGCGGCGCTCTTGTAAAATACTGCTTCAAGATTTATTTATAGGACACGACAAATGATGGGTATTTGTTGTCGATGTTCTCGCTTAAAACGTAATAGTAAATACGATACGGATGACCTTAGAGATAGTGAAATTAAATATAAAAGGGTCAGGTTTAGGAACGGTACGAGATCAATGGCTGAGACCTTCACTCAACGGCACAGAAGACAGCCATCTATAGTGCATGCAAGACTCGATGGCTTTTCTGGCGTCGTGCCAGGCACGGTAAGTGACGCTGGCCAGCGCTGAGCCACGGCTAAGTCAACGTTGCGTGTTCACCAGAAAATATTATTGGGAGGTAGGAAAGGGCACCAACAAGTATAGCTCCAGAAACAAGCTTTAACAGTCATCGCATTCATTACACAGTCCTGATTTCGTGTAGCTACGTAATAATCATGAGTAAGTGAACGCAGTGAGTTTATTTTGTCCGAATTCACTCGCATGCTGGGCGGGGGCCCTGGGGTAGTGGTTAGCACCGCTGCCTTTCACGCTAGAGTCCGGGGTTCGTTTCCCGGTCTCGGCGGTTTGAAAGAAACAAACATGTTTCTTCCCCATCCACTCGTAAAACTCAGTATTGCGGGAAGCCTCCGTGACCGAGAGGTAGCGTGCTCTGCCTCAGACCGCCAGGGTTTGAATTTCGAATCCTGTGTCTGGAGGGCAGTGTCATCTCACTCATCTCACCATCCTCAGGAGGTTCTCCTGGCCCAATTTAGCCTATATGTGCACAAAGTGGCCTAAAGCCCGATTCATTTCATTTCACCACAATCAGGAAAACAAATTACCCGCTATGTTGTCTTATTTAAATTTTAACCCGCTTAGAGTTGTGTCTCCCTACCGCGACCCACAACACTTTTTTTGCTCAAGTTCGCAAAAATGCAAATCCTCAGTAGCCACCCAAGTTCGCAATAATGCGATTTTCATACATTACAAAATCAGCTTACTCAACCTTGAAATGACCTGAAAATGGCATTGGTGTCATCTTGCATCTATGCCACATTACAGCCCACAGGGTTTTATAGCTATGTGCCAAGTTAAATTATGATACGTCTAATGGTTAATCATTATGGTCTATATACTTGAAATATTTCATCACGATTTAAAAAAAAATGGGGTACCAGGAGTATACGTTTTATTGGGCATTTAGGCAAAGAAGAGTTAAGTGTGTTAAAAATACATTTCACTTTAAATAAAAGTGATTTATGCGAGATGAAGTCTCTGTGTTTGTTGTACGAATTCAAAACATAAGCCTACTTATAAAGTATTTAACTGTTTAATTGGCATTAATGCATTGTTTTGCCGAATAGTTATCGCTAGTCTTTTTTACGTATTAATATAAATACTAAAATAGGGACCTACTGTCGTTTTTTATGTGGCCCAAGTGGCTAATGTGATTGTAATGTGTCCAAAAATGTGTGACTTCTGGGTTGCTCCAGTAAATATGAAAAAAATATGAATTAGGAAACAAAAAATTATGAAAAATTCAATCTAGTGTGGTAAATGTCCTGTGACCTGTAATGGCAATACCAACATAAATAAGTCTCAAAGAAAATGAGTTAAAGGTGACCTATCACCCCTTATATAGTATGAATAATTTTGTGACAAATAAAACAAAGTTGCCACAAGATGGGGCACAATTGTTCCCTTATATGGGGTGATTGGCTATCATGTGACCCATGTGGGGGTCGAAGCCAATCAAATATATTGATTGAAACAAGCTGCGCGACAGAAAGTATTTACATTTTAGCTCAACCATAGACCTGTGATATATTTGAGATATAATTTAGAAATTAGATTGGTACAGACAGGACTGGGACGAGGACGATGTTTATACAGCTGGTAATCGCCCGTCCGTAGTCTGACACGTTGGGAATTGCAAAAATAGGATTTACATTAGCACAGGGTTACGCAGTGTTACTCCCATTATTTGCCTCGCATGTCAAAAGAAATCACGACTGTGGATCAGCAGCCGGCGGTGGACATTCGCCCGGGACTCACCCCAGAGCCGGGCCGCCGTCGCAGACGGGGGCCCGACTCTGGGGCGAGTCCGCGGGCGGCGGTGCGTACGCGGGGACGCAGGCCTCATGAAAGATTAACGTCGCGGAACAGGATTAATCCGCAGATGGGTCGGTCTGTAGCCATCTGCCAATAACATATTGATAATGTCCCGCTTCTCCGCGGCGCTATTGACTGGTCTGGCGATATCATCATTATTATTGCGTTTTCTCCGCGGTGTCTGACGCCTGACAGACTGCGTGGCTGGGCCTTAACCTGGCAGCGATGGAAATGGATGCGAAGAGAGCCAAGTAGTTGTTTGCAAAAAAGAGGCCTGGTGCGACTTCTCATCGACGGAACCGCATAAAGAACGGCCGCGCGGTCGTCCACAAGACAGCACCTGCCAGCAACAGAGCCAGATACATGGCATGGCTAGCAATACTGTCTTTAATTTCAAGTAAGCATGCAGACAGTGTTTTTTGCCTTTGCCACGGAATAGTATGGAAGGCAAGATCATGGAGCCACCTGTCCGTGAGGTTACACAGGAAATGCGGACATCCACAAAAAGGCAATTTATTCGCCTGAAAGAGGGAGACTGTCGGCAACTTCCCAGTAATCATGGCGATAGGGCCACACAAAGAGAGACATGCGCTCGACTGCGATACTGACGACTAACTGACTGGCAGACTAAATCAAATAAATGAATGAATGAATGAATGAATGAATGAATGAATGAATGAATGAACGAACGAGCGAACGAACGAACGAACGAACGAACGAACGAACGAACGAACGAACGAACGAACGAACGAACGAACGAACGAAAAAACGAACGAACGAACGAACGAACGAACGAACGAACGAACGAACGAACGAACGAACGAACGAACGAACGAACGAACGAACGAACGAACGAACGAACGAACGAACGAACGAACGAACGAACTATAAAAGAACGAACGAGCTAAGGGAGCTTCAGGCCACTTTTGTGCGCATTCATAGTTAGGCCAATCACGCTACCTCTCAGTCGCGGAGGTTCTCTGCAGTATTTGATCTTTACGAGTGGATGACCGGGGAAGAAACTTTTTTTCTTTGAAACCTGACTATCTATGGAAGGGAACGAGCTATCGATCTCTAGTCTAGGTGCTGACCATTACACCATGCAGGTCACCCGCAATGGCAATACCAGAACCTCATGTATCGTCCTCGAGACTGAACACTAGATAGAATGAAAGCTGAGCTAATAAATCTTCACCCACTTGAAGTTGTATATCGCTGATGCGATTCACAACTTCAAGTGGTTGAAAAGTGCACAGATTTGGCAAAATGAAGGTCAACGATTGAGAAATCTTGCTGATTTATATCACGTTTTAACTTTAACATATTTAAAAACTGATATGTAATTGGGACCGGCGGTCAAAGATTACCCCAAAGCTCATCTCAGCAAACACGGGGCATTCACCCAATGCTGTTTAATGTTGGCCCACCGTCTTCGACGCTGGGCCAGCATTAAAACAACATCGGGTGAATGTCCCGTGATTAATGGACTTGTGATCTACCAGTAGTAGTGAGGTAAGAACATATAGGGCAAGATAAGTAATCAACAATCATGGTGATCCAGCCGTGCAATGTGTTCAGAAAACAGGTAAAGGAAACAAGCCAAGTTGCTGGAAAATAACGAGCAATTTGTCAGCAACCTGCTGGCCCAATAAAGAAGAACAACTTGTAGTCCGCAATAATGATAATGCATTTCATGTGCAAAGGCAGGCAGCAGTAACTGATCACTGCTAAAGTAAGCAGTTACTGTTGTTTGTCTTAGAAGGGCGGTATTACAGCCAGCGATGTATTCAGTGACGTTGCGAGTAATGCGCTCAACAAATAAAACAGAAAATTACCCTGTAATCTGGAATACAATATGCCGCCAGAATTATACTGCAACAATCTAGCAACCGAGAGATCTGATGGCAGTTTTGTCTTGTCGATCCAAAAGGCCGTAACTACTTCCTTGAAAAGTAAGCAGTTACTGCCCTTTGGCTGTCCACTGCAGAGTTACACCACCATGGTATGGACATCAATACTGCAGTGTAAAGGGAAACAACAGTAACTATTTACGTCAATAGTAACTATTTACTGTTGTGTGGCAGGCTATACCGTAGAGAAAACACCCTGATAATTGAGAAAGTAATGAAGTCAGTGATGTAGACTTCGATGCCAATATAACTAACGTTACAGAGACAAATAAGGCAATGCATACCAAATGGGAATAATATGTATGGATGTATGGATTGGTTAAAAGTGGTAAATTTGAATACTACTTGCTCATGATTATTTTCTTAAGCGTATATTATAACAAAGAGCGGGGACCAACGATTCGTTGAGTTTCGCTGCTAGCAGCATAGAGATCAAAATGTGTTCAATTTGTTTACGTTTCTCGAGGACCATAATTATGACAAACTGGAGAAATCACTGGATACTTAATAAATATCAAACAGAATCAATTATTGTAACGCAATATATTTTTTGTATCGTCGTGCATTGTCGCCTACCAGCCAGACAGTCGCACGTGTCACTGCCTCAGTTGTGTCGATATATTATGGCCTTCACTTCACTTCGCTTTTATAAAAAACCAGGTCGCTGTAGCTTATCGATGTCAATACTCATAAATACATCACATAAATATGCATTATTATAAAATATGTAGCAACGGCTGCTCTCCTGTATAGATCAGTGTATGTGACACCATATTTTCCAGCAAAGGCAAACAGTATATATTAACTGCTTACTTTTATAGTAAGCAGTTACTGATGTTTGTCTTTGCGTGGTAATATGCTTTGTCCTCTAAATACAGTGTGGCAAAAACATGCACCGTCATACCTCTGTCATAGCGTCTTCGTGTACCTACGAACAGATGACGGACTTGTTCCTGTACCCGGATTGCTCCGGATCCGTGTCCGGCTAGCGGAAGCAGAGCTACGTGGACTGCCCTGCAAGGCGGTGTTTGCTTACTTGTAAAGTAATCAGATAGTGCCTTTTGCACGGGACTGTGATGCTAGTGGTCTGTAACTAGAGGAGAAACATAAAGACGCTGAGACTGTGCACTGTAAGACAATTGCAAACAACAGTAACGGCTTACTTTTCAAGTACACATATACTTTTTGCGTTTGCATTGTAGCATAGCTATTCTTTGGCTTGAGTGGAAAATTGCAAAACAAACTGGTAATGCTGACATGTCTCAGTACCCCTTTTGACGTTGCTTCAGGGCTGTGTTGCTGATCCATCGTTGAAACAAGGAAATACAAGATAATTTGTTCATGCATTGTGTCGTGTGTTTGGGAGAAAGACATTCAATAAAATGGTCAAACCACTTCATTTGCCAGCACTCACTTTTCTATGTATATCCAGATCCATTCCACCTGGAGCAACAACATCAATATTATTCGCAAAAATTCACCTGTTCACCAGGAGTTCAGAAAGGACTGTTTCATTTCATTTTCTTTCAGCTTTAGGTTGGAATTGCTTCCCGAAAGCTGAATTTTTTGTTCAGTTTGTAAAATGTCTTTCGACGTCCAATATCCTTAGGATAAAAATGTAACCAGATATATTTTGATAGATCTGTAACAGTCACTTGTACTTAGTTCACCCTTAACCCTTTAACCGCCGGAGCCGCATATATTCGGTTGCTCATTTTTTTTATTAGCACATTATTGATTATGTACCACCTTTTGAACATGTTAAAGATGAAATGTGACATCAATCAGCAATCTTTGAAAACAGTTGATCTCCATTTTGTCAAATCTAAATAATTTTCTCTCACTTGAAGTTGTGGATCGCGTCAGCGAGACACAACTTCAAGTGGGTGAAGATTCAGATTGAATAATTTTGCGGTTAAATGGTTGAGCTTGAATACCTATATAATAGGTCTATGGCCATTATACATATTTTTGCTATTTTAGAAGAAGAAGAAGAAACTTTATTTAAACATAATTATATATAACATTTTTTTAGTAATTTATAAAAGGAATAGGTTTAGGAGACCTCCCTTAAGACATTAAGCCGCTAACATGGAGGCCACCTTGTAATTAAAAAATAATAACTGTGCACCAAACATTTTACATAATAAAAATACAAACAAATAAACATACATACAGTAAAAAGGAGAAATACCATATACATAAAGCAAATTAATGTAAATAAACTCTCATAAACATACCAAAAAAAGAGAAATGATCCAAATGATGAAAACATTGGCAATTTATACACCTTTGATATTTTCAAAGACATTAAGAGGTTAGAGTTAATTATTTATTAGTGCGGGTATTGTCTATAGATTCTGACGTCTACGGACGTCAGATTCTGCCGTCTAATGTCGATCCCCGCGCTGAAAGGGTGAATACATCATCGGTACTTAACCATGGTATTGTGCTTGAAAGCTTCAGATCACGTGTGACAATCTGAGATATTAATATTATGTCTGAAATGTTGGAGAGGCTGGAACCCAGCCATTCGTGACATTTTTGCGAAACATTAAGCCTTTAACCGCCAAATTATTCAATCTGAATTTTCACCCACTTGAAGTTGTGTCTCGCTGACGCGATCCACAACTTCAAGTGAGTGAAAATTATTCAGATTTGACAAAATGGAGGTCAACTGTTTTCAAATATTGATGATTGATGTCACATTTTATCTTTAACATGTTGAAAAGGTGGTACTTAATGTGCTAATAAAAAATGAAAACCCGAATATATGGGGCACCGGCTTTCAAAGGGTGAACAAAGGCTTAAGAAGACCAGGGTCAACCACGTAGAACATTAAGAAATGTTATCTAGGTATCACAAAGTACAATCTTATTTTTAGAATGTAGACAAATAGGCCTACAATAACCTATTAAGCCCCCTGGTCGCACGTGTGCACCAGGTGGAATATTTTAAGAAAAAATATCGAACCGTTTTAAATTATTTACTAACATAATCAGTGTTCAGTGTTCAGTGGTATGGTAATAAAGTTAATCCGGACTCGTCCTATTAATCAAAACCACATACTCATGTATAGAACGGTTGGGAACAACACGAATAATTCAGCTGTGCAAAGAATACAGCTGCCATTATTTCGCTGAAAAAATGCATTCGCTGTAAATAGTTGCCCTAATGAAGCTATGTCATGCAGAATGTTACACAATACCACCTGCTCGTTGATTAGACAGACCAGCTGCAGTTGCAGCATCATCAACATCAGCAGCAGCAGCCGTATTGACATAATCATGATCATAGGTTACATTACTGATGTACAAAAGCAAACAGCAGTAACTACTGACTTTTCGCAATACAATGGCCTCTCCTGCAACGCAAATACAAACAGAAGCAATTACAGTTTACATTTCAAGTAAGCCGCTACTATTGACTGCCCTTGTAATGTAACTCCTGCTGCAATACAAAGACAAGGAGCAGTAACTGTTTACTTTTCAAGTGAACAGTTACCGCTGTTTTCATTTGCAATGCAAAGCCTCCTGCCATGCAAAAGCGAACAGCAGCAACGGCTTAGCTATTAAGAGGGCCGTTACTACTGTCTGTCGTTGCAATGCAATACCTCTTTCAAACAACAGTAGAGGCTTACTTAAAAAGTGAACAGTTACTGCAAACATGGAGATAGTACTATCTCCATGCTGCAAGGTAATGAGAAAGCAAGCATCAGGGGATGGGTTTTTTTTAAGTGAGAAGATACTACTTTTGCCAGTCAAGAAGGTCGCAGTTCTATACCACGGGAAATTGGAATGTGTCTATGCGGTGACAATCACTGCCATGTCTATACTTCTACTGAGGGAAGGAAACTTTCATTTTAAAATGAGAAATGGACTATGTACCTTTTTGTTTTCTACCGAACAAATGTTACCATGGCATACCTAGTTCTTGTAGCAAATTATTGATGAAATTTCAAACGGAAATCTCATAATTTACGTGCATTAATAATCATTTTAAGAGCTCGATTCTGACAGAAGCACTATTTCCAACAAAATGAGACCTGTCGTGAATATTACACTGCAGTATTCAGCTTACTATTATATTGAGAAGTTACTGCCTCTTGGGCCTACACGATAGAATAGTGACGCTGGATAGCCCCTATGTTGAGCATGCGGGCGTGGACAATATGTCTAGTATGTTGAAATTGCCGCTTCCACGATTTCAGTGAGTTGCCGAACTTGTATAGAAAACCAATGAGCATACGCTGACCCTATCCCATCCAGCTGTGTTCTATACTGTCTGCCTTTGCAATGAAATGCCTCCTGCGATGGAAAGACAAACATCAGTACATGTAACTTATCATTTTAAAAGTAAGCAGTTACTACTGTTTGTCTTTGGAACACATTGCATCCTGCAAACAAAGCCTCTTGCGATGCAGAGGTAAGCAGCGGTAACTACTCACTTGAAAAATAAGCAGTTACCGCTGTTTTCTTTGGAGCACATTGCATCCTGCAAACAAAGCCTCTTGCGATGCAAAGGTAAGCAGCGGCAACTGCTTACTTGAAAAGTAAGCAGTTACCGCCGTTTGCCGTTGTATTTCAGTGTGGCTGGATGCTGTTGCCCCGGGAGACACCCTGTCCCCGGGGGTCGGGATCGGGATCGTGGGCCACGACACTGGCGGGGGAGGTTGACTTCGAGGAGAAACACGAAGCGCCAGCCGCATTCGAGAAAATGCCCTAAACGCCTCCAAACCGGCGACGGGCGAGTTGATAGACTTGGAAATTTCCATCGATCCCGAGCCGTGCCAGGGAACTCCCCCGGGGGTTCCCCGTTCACCCTTTGTTTTACTCGTCTTCTCACATTGGCCCAGCCAATGCAAACGGCAGTAACTGGTTATTTAAAAGTGAGCAGTTGCAGTTGTTTTTGCTTGTCTTTCACTGCAATTATAGGGACATCATAATAACCATGGTAAGCAATGGCTGTTATCATGTCGAATCGATGGACTGAAATAACCACTGACAATAATTCAAAAAACTTTATTTTTGCGATATAGAGTTTAATTAGAAAAAGCTTCCCTATTTTTACATCTAGCTAATATGAATCAAGAGAATGTAGTTCCCGGGGTGTATCTCCACATTCGGTGCTTCCACAACAAGAATGGCCATCTTACTAAATTAAATTCCTATTGTGTTTGGGAAGATTTTGATTGCGAAGTTGCCAAGCATTCTCCTCAGCAACAATCTGAAATCTTGGATTACACGTGTTGATTCAAACGGGAATCACTCGCTTCCCACTAAATGGAAGATTTACACAAAAAATAATATCAGTATCATAGTGTAATATAAATTAATATGAACAGTATTGCCAAGCATGCATGAAATACCCGTCTTGATCCTGATTTCAAATACTAAACTCCCTGTGTGCACCAATCCTGGTTGCCCAGTCACACGTACACATAGGGTCCAGTCAACAAAGTGTCCAAATACCTGGACATCGCGTGTCCGGCCACAGTAACGTCTCGGTAATTGCCAGATCGTCTCCCCACGCTGTTCCGATGCCGGACCAGCGTCTCCGACGCTGGTCCGGCATTGGAACAGCGTGGGAAAAAGGTGGGTTTTCAGAGGGGGTTCCTCCGGGCATAACGATAAACCCAGTCGTGTCCACCGCCATTAACTTACAAGTGCTCCTTCTTTCATGGCTCTTCCCTCTGGCTGAAGTGGGTGTTATTGAGGGAGGTCACTTATACAGACAGGCGGCATTCCCACGGGCCGCCATTAACGTGATCGTCTGGTGACCATGTACAGCGATAAAGAATGTAGTCTTTCTGACAAGCGAGATCTAAGGCTTCGCTCTGGTTGACTGTGATGGTGACGAATTTCGTCATATTTTTCAATGTATCGTGACGGAATTCGGGAGTCGGGAAACATTGTGCCCTCATCACGACTAACAGGCAGGATTCATATACACAATCATACAAATATACATCGAACATATTTACCTATGTTCCTCGTAGAGCAACATAATGCATTCATTATCCATTGCTTAGGGTATATTTCGTGAAACAATGGTGTATGTGGCTAAATCATGCTAACAATACTCCACCAAGCTAAGATTAAACCCAGCATCATGACATCACGAGGTTCGAAGTTCGACACTTCATCATTTTGTGCTACTGAATCTGGCAGCAGTAACAAAGATTTATCGACAAGTTTTTCTTTCCTGGCGTCACGGGTCCGTAACACCCTTATTATACATTACCACTGCAGCTATCGACCAGGATATGAGAGGAATTTATCACGCAAGGGCGGGGCTAACGTCTGCCTATAACAGGGAGTTTGAACTCTTTAGGTTCTAGTGACGCTAATGGACACACAACATGTAACCCTTATCATGCTAAGTTAATTTATTTAAATTTTCAGCCACTTGAAGTTGTGGGTCGGGGTAAAAACGTTGGGCGCTTAATTAGGGTTGAACAAATGGTTCTGAGTTTACAGTAAATTTAAGTTTTTTTCAATAAGTATATAAACATCTGCTTAGCTCTCCACTGACTAAGCAGATGATAAAATAATATTGTGCGAAATTATGTCGTACAATATGGAAAGTGATTTCGTACAGACGTCTCAAAGATTAAGTAACACGAATTAACATTATGAAAAATGGCATAGAAACATCTATATCTTGTCTATTTCTATCAAATTATTCAATTGCAACTGCGCAGTTGGAACTGTACAGCATCGTGATCATGATGATTTGGTACAAATTTGCTAAATCATGTGCCTGAAAACTGGGAGGTTATGATCTAGAATCGTAACGCTACCATATTCTGTGCCAAATCCAGTAATAAAGACAATCGAAATAGGCACATGATCATGATGAGATTGTGTTTAACTTCCTACGAAGTCGTGTGCCAAATGGGTCACAATATCCACATGAGATGTTCGCAAGAGTAAATATCATATGCCATGTAATAATCAATGACTGACGTACGATAGATAAAGTACGATACCTCACGACTTCTGCTTTAGGCGTGGTACGATGCCGCCATGCAGCGTTCATAAACATGATAAAGGGCAACTTGTAACCATATTCCCTGTGCCGGTAATTTAAAATTAATCGGGATGTCATTATCATCTCCGCTGCATCCGTACCATCAAAGTGTCCGTGTTATATTATACAAAGTAGATTGGGGCAAACATGACTCTCCCATGAATGCATGCCGCATAACGATTTCGTCTCTGGGTATTGTATATTTACATAGTCATGTTAATACAATGCGTATATGTCGTGTGTGAAAGGCCAACAGCAGTAGCTGCTCACTTGAAAAGTGAGCATTTACTGCTGTTTGCCTTTGCACCTGAATATAGGGGTGATGCCGTCAGCCAAGGCAGCAACGTTTGCCCAGCGTTGGCTAAACGGTGGGTTAACACACCGAACCAGCACTTTTTTGCACTGGACGATAATCTTCGCGTATTGATCGTGACAACAGGTGCGTTAAACTACATTAAACGTCTGGTGCTTCCTGCTATAGAATATAAACCAGGCCCCGCAGTAAAAAACACACCCACAATATTAGACATTAATTTTGATGTTCTTGCATTTCAACTTGGCTCATTGCCATATTTTAATTGGATATTGGTACGTGCCGCAATTATGCACAACATATAATATTCTGAAAATACGTGGTATAAGCCTAGGGGTATACTGCCGTGCAAGGCCGAATATCTGCTTACTTTACGAGAAAGCAGATACTACTTTTCGCCTTTCTAGAACATTATAATCCATCCCATGAATGGTGTTCTATACTGTCATTTGATATTATACAGTTAGACATGTATTATGTTTTCATCCACTCGGAAGTTGTGGTTCACGGTAGCGAGACACAACCCCAAATGCTCTGCCCTGTCATTTTATACTATACTTTCATTTTATATTATATTTCCATTTACTCAAAGTTGTGATTCGCGGTAGCGAGAAACAACTTTGAGTGCATGGGTCGAAATTTAAAGGAGATAACTTACCTGGAAAAGGGTTAAGAGAAGCAGAATGAATAGTACATTTTTATTTACCAACGATGGATGCAGCGAAAGTCATACGAATGTTTCTGGGACCCGAATGTTGCGATTTCATCCTGAGATCTAAATTATAAATTTGAAGTGGAGATACAAACAAAATAACTAATTGACTCATGTGATTGTATGTACGACATCGAAATTCAAATTTTAAGTTTTCTAATTCGCTATATTTCGCTGTCGCCGTAAACGAATTATAACGGTGTAGTTAAATAATTGTTGTAGGGGCCTATGCCTATGCATTACCGAAATCTTAACCCTTAGAACACTGACCTATTCAACTTAAATTTTCACTTGAAGTTGTGTTTCGCTACCGCGATCAACAACTTCGAGTGACTAAAAATGTATGTTCTTTGTGAAATTCAAGTCCCAACATATATCAGTGTTTCAAAATTGCAAGCACATGTTACTTTTAACAACTGGTTATACAAGTGCCAATAAAAACGTAGAATGTCTACAGTAGTCGACATCAGTGTTTTAAGGGATAATATTCCGTCCCAGATTTTGCATAATGTCTCATGTCTCATGTCGTTGTCGTAAAAGTGGTTCCACAGCGTCATGTAATCATGGTTTATATCATTCAATTTAAACTGTTAACACAATTCGCTAAATTTCCCAGTCGACGTAACGTGGTTCAACTGTACATAGGTTAATCAAGCTAAGAGCTCCGAATTCCCGCTGGTACAGCTCCATTGACAACTCACCTGGATTTGAGCGTTTTCCTAATTCCTGTTATTGGCCCAGTAAGCGGATCTGGCAGCTGACCGGGCGTATGATGCGTTGCTATGTGTCTGGGGGTCGGTCAGTCAGCCGGACACAGGTGACCATTGGCGGCGTTTGCCTCACATGGTCACTGCTGCGCCTTCAAGCAGTGGGCGACTGCAGCGTTCCTTTGTCTCTGGCTCCGGCAGAAGAGAACGCCTGCAAGCGGTGTGCTGTACAGCCAGCCAGCCTGCCAGCCCGGCGGGGGGAAGGAAGAGACACTGATGAAGCGACCGGCTGGCTCACCGGCCTTTTTGTCTGTTCGTCACGAACCGGGGTTCGACGGGATGCACGCGCGCTCCCTCCAGCGGCCGGGGCCGGTCCAATTAGCAGATCCTGGGATTCGCTGCTGACAGTGCATGGTGCACTGCCAGGAATCCGCTGCTCCTGATGCCGCAGCTCCTTGTTGTCGCTGTTGCGCCGACCCCCCTAACAGTCTAATCGTCGCCCTACCAGAGCGATCCCATTCCACTTTGTCATTGGTGCTGTTTATACACGCTAGGCGGCCTAGCAGGCTGTCGCCGTCACACATGCCCCTCTCCTCTTCTTCCTCCGCCTTCCTCTGCCTTCAACTGGGAACCCAGCAAGCGCAAGACGTCGATTTAGCGTTGGGTCAGCATCGCAAGACGCTGGGCCAGTGGTCAATCGACGTCTTCTGTTTGCCTAAGTGCCCCAGTCACAGCAATAACGCTACCAGACGCCGCTGCAATAAGGGGTGGCGCTGCGATCCCAGCGGGCATTCCGGCAAGTCATGCGACTGAATTGAAGCACTCAAACAATGTATTAACTACAAGGTGCTGGAACACCGCTAGCCGAACGTCTGCGTGAGGTGGGCCAACGTTAAAAGAACGTATTGGGACGATCGATGGTCTCTGTTAGTTTGGGTGTGAATTATAGCACGGTAGCTTAATATGGCCCCGGTTATTGTAAGGGTGCTAATTGTGGCGCACGGCTCCCAAGTGTTCATTACCAGTCGGCACTAATTCAATTGGCTCGCGTACATGAAATTCTACACTTGTCCTTTCACTTGTTCGCACATACCAGCTGTTCTATTATAAGCCACTTAAATGTGTTTCCATTTAAAAAAAGAGAAAGGGTGCAAACGTGAAAAATGGTTTCATTGCACTTACTTATTTGACCTCATAAGTGTACTTCTCAACTTTGAAATGTATTAAATATAAATACCGTCGTGTGCTTTCACATGATACAAACTCTCATGTCAAAGTACAATGTACGTGTGAATTGTACTGTTATTTCATTTTGTAATTTAGCATGATGTCAGTGTACATATTATGTGAGTGTGGATATTTATGATAAAACATAATCCGGTATGCTATATGATATAAAATTATGTAGTTATTTAATTCTTATGGTAATACGTTTGGTGTCGTCTCACAACACGTTTCTTTGGCCAGGTTACAGGTATAAGATTGAAACAATATGGACAAAGGAAATCACATTATACAAATAATACAACGAATGCGTCTTGACTGCATTGTGTATAAGATATAGGTATAATAATATGTGTAGAACGCTTAGTATCAGTCGTAACATTAAAATGCTATATACATTTCGTCGCCTTAGAGCTGAAGGATCCTATCTGACACTCGTCAGAGTGGCAGATAGGATCCTTTAGGTCCGAGGCGACGATTTTATGGTTTCAAAAACATTCTGCAAACCTATATTCTCATCATGTCTTGTTGCAGTGGTTAAATTGGTTAGCCCTTCTTTCCGTTACGTACAACTGATGACCAAATCACTGAATATTTGCAAAGGTTTGGAGTCTGAAATGTGAAAAAAAATTATTTTCACCCACTAGAAGCTGCGAGCCGCGATAGCGAGACACAACTTCAGTGGGATGAAAAGTAAAAAAGTACAATCTTAGGGGGTAAAGGGTTTACCCTGCCGTTCACGTTAGGGGTTCACCTCCCACTTCAGGAGGACTAATATTAAAAACCATTGATCCACGAAAAATATTACTTTGTGGTGCTTTTTCTCAAGACCCAGGTTCGAATCCGGCGTCTGGAAGTCTGGTTCTCATCCCACCATCTTCACGAGGTTCTCCTGGCCAAGCTTAATCTATATGTGCACAAACGTTATTCTGTTCTAAAAACAATATAATACTGCGGAAAACATGTAAGCGTCCTCGAATTGTTTAATTTGAAATTAATTTACAGCTAAATTAGCAACTGTAATTAAATGAATAACAGTCAATATATGCCACACCAAATTAACACATAACGACGCCTGTAAGGCAGGCAATGCAAACTCTGCACAAGACCACCGACTAATTGCACAGTGCATGTAATATATTAGTTTTCCCCGCTCCGTAACGACTCCACGACTTTATTACGACCTCGCTACGGGAGTGCTCACCACTTGCAGTCGGTCTTGGGGAATGGGAATAAGTCGCAGGCGACGTCGTTTGCAATTGATTTTTCCATCGGTAGAACACGAAATGGACAAACGCGAGAGGTTGGTACATCGTCTCTGGAGCTACGTCTTGTCTGCGATAACTCACAGCTTCGTCGAGGCGACAGTTTGTGCGTCACAAATCTAGCCGACGGCAACTTATCCGCGCAAATTGTTTTCAGACAAAGCGTACATTTTTTTGGTCCATTCAAATGTCATCCCCCGCAGGCTGCGCGTTGTCCCCGGAGTGAGATTGGAAAGAATATAGAAATGATCAATAATGGAGGTTCTTTACGAGCGCGGGTTGAATTAATCGTTTATCACAATGCCGCAAGGACATCAACCAACACCGTTGTTGTTGCCATTGTGCTTCGCTGGGAATAACAATCAATTATAATAATTTATTGATTGAGCTATTCAAGTAAATTATCTCAGTTTTTGCTAAATTTGAAGACAAAGTATCTAATCATATTTAAACATTGTCAATCAACTGACCGCATTTTATTTTCATTTAATTTTGAAACCACTAATTGACAGAATATTAAGGTTACTCATAATTTTAGTAGCGCCAGGATAGCTTATTGGTAGCGTTGTTGACACAGAGCCCGGGGTACTGGGCTCGAGTCCCGCTGCGGCTAATAGCTTTCCTTGGTGCACACGTATGCAGTAACCCAGACTGTTCAAATTCATGGGATTCATGACAACAGAAAAGTTTCACCGACTCGCGCAGCATGAAAAAAGACCATTATTTTAAAGGTGATATGGAAACGATCACTAAAGCCTATATACATGTACTGTTAACTTGCAGACTTCCCCTGAAAGCAACCCTTGAAAAAAATCCTGCACATGTTTCCAAATTGAACATGCAATCAAGGATAGTACCTATGATTGACTAGGCCTATATACAGATATATTTCATATTGAATTTGTGTATTACAAAATGTAATAATAAAAGAGTGTCTATAGTCAACACCTCAAGATCAGTAGTATGCTCTGCTCACAAGGAAATACAGCCAAAGTCGTAAGTAACATTGGTTAAATGTATTGTGTTTGCTGGATTCAGGGAAATTTTGCGGACAATTTCCACTTTTACTTAAATACAATGCTGCAGCTGATGTATACATTATAAACTGTTAAATTAGTGGAATCTTCAACAAGCGCTAGGTGTTCCTAATTTACGAATCAACACAGAATATTGCTCACGCTGTTTTGTTCAGACAGTTTTAAAAAGCTATTGAGTGCCAATATGTTTTTACATTGTGATCCCTGACGTTGGTCGCGGTCGATCGGTCGTATCGTACAGTCGGTCTGTGGGTTGGTCGATCATGGTGAATTATTTCTGCGTAATAAAAAGGTAGTGAACAATTATTTCCTCCGTAGTATTAATAAACTAACGAATGCACATCTGAACCCAGAAAGTGGTGTGAGATTATGGATTGAAAGGGGTGCGTACCATCTTAAGCAGTAAGCACGGACCCGGTGATTTCGAGTTGGGCTGGGGAAAACATAAAAGGCCAGAGGTAGGCCTACCATAGACCAGACATGTCACCCAAAATATCATTTAATAAAATATGGTTTTATGTTGGCTCATCGTCTGCGAAGCTGGGCCTGGATTAAACCAGCAATGGTTCACCACCTCGTAAAAAGATCACGAGATCACAAGACTAATTTGTCCCCAGTTCGCCAGGGGAAGGCAACCAGCCCAGAAACACGACACAACAAGCCAATGTTGGACCGACGTTGGGCCGACGTCGTAGACGGTGGGCCAACATTTGTCCAACATTGGGTCGATGTGTCGTGTTTTGCCGAGAGAGAATGAATCGATCACCGAGACGGAACGGTGAATGATCAAAACGGTCTGTTTTTCTGCTGAACAGTCGCAAGATGGCGTGCGCACACGCCAGACATTATACGCTTTCCGCGCGTGCGCCGGGATCGTATCTCCGAGCTGACGTCAGCACACTTCCTGTAGCGTGCCATTTTCAAGATGGTCGGCCGCTACCCGTGGCATATAATGTTTCAAACTGTCAAACCAAACGGGGTATTCACATGTTATCTTTCCTAATCAGCGCGTGCTTGGCTGCATCTACGTCGGCTTGTGGATAGCTTGGTATTTTTAAGAGAACATAGGCATGCCGTCATATAGTGTAGACCTAAATTAACACTTGAGGCTTGTAAATGTGTGCTAAACTGATATAATTATGTTTCAAAATTGGCATTGTTAATTATATGCAGTTGCGCGAAATGTAACTGCATGCACGCTGAATGACCATCTCGCACTGATGTTATACGACTCAGATATGAAAGCGCTATTTATGTCTCAAACAAACAGGTTAAAAAACCGTAGATCCTCTGCCAAACAAACAAACAAACGAGACAAACGAGAAAAGTTTTCACAATTATTTTTAAATTCCAAACTATTTTTGTCTGTTCCATATCCATTCCACAAATAAATATGACTTATATGATTTCCTCATTGTTTCCAATAAAAAATAAAATATCTGGTATGGTGCTTGAAGGGTTATTATGGTTAACCTTTAATCCCTAAAGTGCTGAATTATTTGTGTGAAATCAATGGAGACTAAAGGGTTTTTTCATTTTAATATCATCATGAATGTCTTAGTTATCTCTTTCTGATTCATTTTAGTACCTATGTTATGGGTGTACGGCCAATATAAATATGTTTACTCTTACAGTGCGGGGATCGAATTTAGACGTCAGAATCTGACGTCTACAGACGTCAGTTTCTGACGACCAAAATCGGTCTCCGCGCAGTAAGGGTTAATATTTTTTAATTTTGATTGTCATTCACGCGAAATTGTGTCTCGCTACCGCCACTCACAGCTTCATGTGAGCGGAAATGTATTTAATTTTACATAAAACATTTGCAAATCTTAGCTTAATTTACTCACTGCGCAAAAAGGGGTCGTATTATGTACCAGTCGACACAGAGTGATGCGGCAATGTATAGACATATACAAGTATAATCTAAAGGGGTGAAAAATATAATAATCTTATTATATTTCATGCTAGGATTTTTATTTTTTCCTTTGCATTTCATGCAGTGAATTATGTTGAAACAGTCCAATGACACACAACACATACAAACATGAAGACCGAGTCACAGTCATTTGTGATTTAATATGGATGAAGATTAATCAGTAATATAAAATATCGAAATAAAAGTTTTCTGCAATTCTAGTTTTGTTAGGTAATCATAGTAATAGTTTTTTTCAAATATAAGCGACACAGTTATGTCGTCACCACGGACGTCCGTCCGTCCGTCCCGTCGTCCGTCTGTCCGTATTTTTGTATCTGGAACATATCTCGGAATCCCATGGGGTACTTCGTTCAGTTTTGCACACATATCCCTGGGGGGGGGGGGAGGGGGTATAGATGTGCCTTTGGTGGTTATGATCTACATATTTAGGTCACAATAGCTGTATTTATTTTAACATTGCTGATATCTGGCAAACGGTGCCAGGTAGATAGACAAATTACTATTACAAAAAATGCGGTTTCAGGGAGGGATATACCCTGAAAAAACTTAAATTAAAAATGGCCCACTTGCGGCCAGTATTGACTTTAATGTGCGTAATATCTGGAAAACAGTGTTGGGTAGCTAGAGCATTACCATACAATATATGGGCGGGGGCCCTTGTGCAGTGCCTAAGCTGCCTGCTTGGAAAACAAGAGATCGCGGGTTCGAAATCGATTCTGGCCTTTGAGTTTCAAAAAAATAATAAAAAAAAAAAATCCGCTTACTCTTACATATTCACTATAAATCGTGGGGATCCTCCAGGTGCGAGAGGTAGCGTGCTCGGCCTCAGACCTCCAGGGCTCGAATTTCGAATCATGTTTCTGAAGGGCAGTGTCATCACATTTATCTCTCCATCCTCAGAAGGTTCTTCTGGCCCAGTTTAGCCTATTATGTGCACACATATGGCCTTTAACCCCATTCATTTCAATTTTGAAATATAATGTGAGTCTTCATGGAATGATGCACCCTGAAAAATGTCAGCTCGATGAAATCCAAAAGGGCTGACTGTCGGCCATTATTTACTTCAATATGCCTGATATTTTTGATTTTATATGCGTAATATCTGGAAACCGTGCCAGATAGCTACACAGTTGTCTGATTACCATAAAACAAAATGTTAATATTTGTAATATACATGACAAAATGTGATAGATAGCTAGAGCATTACAGCAAAATGAAATGTCAGAGTTTAGGGAAGGATGCACTCCGACTAATGTACTAATGTCTATCACGCCGGCGGGGCGGCCATGATTATGGTGGGTGACTGGCCTCTTGTTCATGGTTTGCGCTGGTTGTAATAAGTTGAATCGTGACTGATGACATATTTTTGCCATCGCTTACAAAAAGCAACAATCCCCACTTTTATCGTGCCAGATAGCTAGATAGCCGTACCAGATAGCTAGACCATAACTATTAAACAAAATGTGCGGTTTCACAGAGGAATATGCCCTGAAAAATATCACCTCGATCAATTTAAAAATGGCCGACTTGCGGCCAATATTGACTTTATATGCGTGATATCTGGAAAACCGTGCCAGATAGCTAGACAGTTATCTGATTACTATAACAAAATGTTGATTTTTGTAATATGCATGACAAACTGTGATAGATATCTAGACCATTACAGCAAAATCAAATGTCAGAGTTCAGGGAAGGATGCACCCCGACAAATGTCATCACGCGGGCGGGGCGGGTCATGATTATGTTGGGTGACTGGCCTCTTGTTCATGGTATGCACTGGTTGTAATAAGATGAATCGTGACTGATGACATATTTTTGGCGTCGCTTACAAAAAAAAAAAATCAGCACTTTCACATTGAACCCACAGTCGTGACATGGCGGAATTAGATGTCTATCCAATTTTAGAATAACATTGAGCGTAGACAACAAGACCTTTTCGTGGGTGTGGCGTGCTAATATTCTGCGTGTCGTGTCTTATCACGTTATTCCCTGCGAAGCTAAACTTATTCTGGCAATTTTCAAATATCCGGGTTCACATTACTTACATTTTTATTCGAATAAGATTAATGCGCCAGATGACATATTTTCTATATATTTATTAAATTCAATTCACCATTATCTCACGGCGATTGAAAAAGACAGCAAACAGCTGGGTGATATATTATTATTTGATACACTATAAAGTGAAAAGGTTCTTACTTTATTTTAACAGGTTAGGATCAAGCACGATCTAAAAAGATTATGCTTCTATTTGTTATCTACCAAAATGTGTTTTGAAGAATTATTGCGCTAATACACTTCATAATATTATACTTCATATACATGTATTAAGCATACATGGTCTCTTAGTCGATTTGTTCCAATTAAATTTTAGTTATTTCTGAGTAGCGGCCTGTTAGTAGCAAATATTATTTTCTATGCCACAGTGATTGTGCATTCTATTTTTCGCAATTTCAGACAAAACATGATCTGATGATAAGAAAATAAACTGTGCTCAAAGGCATTCAGACATGTTAACAGAATCTTGTTGTTGTCGCTAGTTCTAAATAAGGATATCATTTTCATCATTGTGCCTCGCATATCGTGCCATTGTGAAGGAATAGAAGGTCGCTGATAATGTCATCATCATGATTATCATGATTATGTCTGGAGATTGTTATTATTAAGAGCTCTGCAAAATTATTAACTTTTAATCTAAAATTAATTAAGTGACTAAACATACTCAAGGTATGCATAGTGCCGACAAATTAATATCGGATCTATTAAAATTATATCCCATGCGCTACCTGGCCACCCACGCACATATACATTCACTAACATCACATACATTCACTTAATTATTGTGTTATCAAACGTTAAAAACAAACATTCCACAAAGACATTTATGCTCGTGAAAACACAATAGAACAAGACTTATTCGGTAATGTAGGGACAATGCAGGAAGCCCAACGAAACAACAGCGGAGTAAAAGCTTTCAGCCAATTTGTGTGCACGAGATTATTTGAGCTTCGCAGGAACTTTAGCCACTCGCCGCAGTGAATGGCAATAGGTCGAATCCGTGTTAAAAATACGAGGGCGTCCAAGATGACGCTGTGATGGACCAATTGCAACAGCATCATGGCATTGGCCCAGCATCGACTTTGTATTTTAAACAGCACATCGAGACGTCCCAGAAAGCTGTCAAGTGCTCCTGAAATAAATGGGTGACCAGGTGACTGTAAAGTAGTTGAGTGGTCATAAACGCACGCGAAATGGTGATGTGCTTTGTCTAAACCAACCCAGAATAAATTTAAAAATGTTGGATTTAATTTGGTCCACGTGGACCACGCGGACCAACTTTAACCCTTTCAGCGCGGGGACCGTCTTTATACATCAGAATCTGACGTCTGTAGACGTCAGATTCTGACGAATAAAGACGATTTCCGCACCGAAAGAATTAAAAACATTATAATGGCCGTGGACCTATAACATAGGTATTCAAATGAAACCGAAAGAGCTAACTTTTATGATGATCTCGAATTGAAAAAACCCCTTTGGTCTCGATGGTTTTAACAAAAATACTTCATTATTGTATGAGTTAATCCAACATTGGGCCAATGTCTTGTGGTTTCTGGGGAAGGCACATGAGATGTAAACAGCGACCATATAACATGCTAAACTATACAAGGATAACCTTTTTGGGGTGGTGAGATGAATCAGATGGCATTGCCGTCCAGGCACAGGATTTGAAATTCACAAGCTCTCGATCACGCCACAGTGCTGAATATTTACAGTTGGGAAAGAACACATTTCAAGCTGTAACTTGAATAAGAGAGCGGGGGAAGGCACCGCAAGCTCCGGCGTGACAGGCATTCGGCGGCGTAACAACTACACCAAGGAAGGGACCTACACCGGATTGGTCAGTAGAGCAGATATTTGAAAATGTAAAAGATCTCTACCTTTATTGCCACTCCTGATATATTTTGTTTAAGTGTGAATGCGTCTAGATTTTGGAATAAGCTACCTTTAGAAATTAGAAATAAGAAGACATTTTCTGTTTTTAAATATAACCTTAAATTATATATGGCTAATAATCAAACCCTTACTCAATTATAGTTGGGGCTGCAATAATGATATGGCTGTACATGTCTTAAATTTTTCTCCATTTTTGTAGGTTTTTATAGGAGTTTTAGTGCGGGGACATTTGTGTTTTCTTTTCTTTACATTTTGTTGTAAATGTACATATAAACCTATTCAATTAACTCAAATGCATATATCATCGGATTATGATCAAAAATGTTTAATGTACCTTCTATTCTAGTTATTGTAACTATTGTACATATGATAATTATTGTTTAAATGTGTTTTCAAATTTTATGCAAATGCTTGTCATAAAACAGGGCACATATGCAAAATAGCCAATGGCTAATAATGTTTTTACCCTTTATCAATATGTTTGAATAAATAAATAAATATATGCACTTTAAAAAAAAAGCGCGCCTAATAATTATTTGATTTTTCATACATATTTCTTAGCTTAATAAAAATATCACCTGGGACACTGTACTAATTATGCTTACCACCCTCGTGATATTTAACTTGTAGGGTGGTGTCAAAGGCACGAAATATAATTTATATCACGAAATATATATACGAAACTATGTTTGATTCAATGTGATTTTGCGAATTCGTAACTTAAATTTTTTGGCTGTCATCGCTGCAAATCGTTCTTCAGTAACGACCAACTCAGTCCGGTGGCTGAAAAATCAGCCAATTATTTAGCAATAGCCTGTCATGGGTTAGGCACTGGTGTAATTCTATTTAGGCGGCCAGTTTAGTTTGCGTGGAGATGTCAGCCAATAATGGCGGGATCATCGTCTTGGACCAAGGACCATCGCCGGGCAAATCCGTCTGAATGCCATCCCTCTCGGCGCTGACAAAATGAGCTTAGTAGCCCATAGATAGGATTAATATTGGATGCTCTTGAAAGGCAGTCCGGCCCAAATACCCGCTTCGGTGCCGCCAAACTGGATTATGATGGCAGCAGGTGGCTGCTTCTGTCAGTGACAATGTCTTCCAACAACTGGTCAGAAAGGGCAAAGGTTGACCCAATGTCTGCTTACAGCTGGGCCGCAGACGGCGGCCCAACTGTAAACAGACATCGGGTTAATGTTTGCTGCCGTGGACAGCTGTTCGCTGCCTGACTCGCCAATGATCAGCCGTTGCGCATGTATGGGTGGAACAAACAGACGTAGCATCAGCTTCGTTTCTGGATCCTCAAGTAAAACGGGGATTAATCATGCCATTGAAGTACCGTAGAAAATCTGGTGTAGATGGCTAATATTCATCTAAAATATTTCGCAAGGATAATGATAGTTGAATGGATTAGGGATTATGGCTTTGTTGATTAAAAACCCAGATTAACCAAACTAAAAACATCATGTACTCACATATTTTACCATTAAAAAATACATAAATGGTTAAAAATGCACTGTTGTCAAGAGCTTTACACCTTGGACATGCCTGAAATTATTGTGCGCTATTGTGCCGAGAACCAATATCGAAAAAAAACATAATCCGCCCAGCTCCATTTTCACTTCCGCCATCACTGCTACTGTCACCACCACCACCACCACGACTACTTGATTACTATGCTATTAATAATGCAATAGAGCTATTACTATTAATATTCTACCGTTTTTGCATCTGTAAATACCACCACTAATATTCTAACATGCCTTTCCCTTTCGAGTCAACAGTATTCTTCTCCAAAAAGGATCGACCTTTCCCATGATGGGCCATCCTGATAGATCTACCCTACAAAGCCAATATGAAGTAACTGCTTACTGTGCAAAGTAGTCATCTACTGCTTTCTGGATTTGCACACCAGAGATGTGTAGGCAGTGCTGAAGGATTCAGATCACACTGAAGGACAAGGACCAGCTTTCTGCCGAATGAGACCCGTCATTGCCATCTGCCGGCTGAGCCAGAGCATCCCCCTCAGGCCAAACAAAGACACACTGTCCTTCCTCGGGCAACCCCATCAGTTAACTCTTTGTGTACTATACCGCAGTGCAAAGACAAACTACGGTAGCTGCTTACTTTTTAAGTAAGCTACTACCGTAGTTTGCCTTTGCAATACAAGTAGGCGCAATGACCAGCAAAATTACCTGCTTAGTTGACAAGTAAGCTCTCACAGTTGGTTGCTTTGCGCGGCAGAATGATTACACGTTTTGGTGTAAATACAAATCTAAAATCTACAATATAAATCTGCAAACATTTATTTAAACACTACGACATATTATAAGACAGTATTGTATATTCTGAATCCTATATGCCTAGTGACACGTATTTATTATGTATTGTGGGGAGCCCTGTGACCGAGAAGTAGAGTACTCGGCCATAGACCTCCAGGGTTTGAATTTCAAATCCTGTGTCTGGAGGGCAGTGTCATCTCACTCATCTCACTATCCTCAGGTGGTTCTCCTGGCCCAATTTAACCTGTATGTGCACAAAAGTGGCATAAAGCCCGATTTGTTTGATTTTATTTCACATAATATGTGATGGCTTGAGAATATCAATATCGTCATCGCCTATAATAGTATGCGAGTAGTATGAATCAGAAAATTATCAAGGAATGAAATTATACAGAATGTTTATATTCAGGAATGACGTATTCACTTTTTGATCACCGGTCGCAGCAGACTGGATGCTGCAAGACGTTGGATTATTACATAACTGGGAATAGAATGCAATATCCTTAGATCTGCCCTTTATCGATCTTTCGGAACAATCGGCGTGTTTTTACTTCAGATGTCTAAAACTCTCGTGAAACGGTGTGCAAATTATTTAATTACTTTTTCATTTAACTATACGAGATCAATATAAATTACTACTGTTCCCAATAGCCACGTCGAATCTTGTATTCCACGTCTAAGAAATTGCAATATTTTGAAATATAAATTATAGCTATTAACTCCACTTGGTTACCACCTTTAGATTCTAAGCTTTGCAGATTAAGGGATGTCACCTCGATGGAAAACCTTTCAATCACACGCAATGTATCACTATCATCAGGTGGATAGCCTATCAACTCCGTATTTATACTTAAACGTTAAATATCACTTCCCTTCAAGCTGTGTATTTCCATTTCATTTGTTTCTCATTATATTATCTCCATGTTAAAATCTTAAAATTTGATATCCTCCAGCGGTTATTCATAAATTCAGCATTCAAGCTCAAATTTATGAAAGTAGCCAGGAAAAAATGTGCTCTCTGCGTTAACTAAGTATTCACACACCATATGGTGCATGGATGCTTATTGTTTTTGTGCTGTCTATTGTTCTTGTTGTTATTATTATTCAATAATTCGACGACGTAGACACTCTACCGTCGTCAATATCTTCATAATTTTATTTTCTGAACCCTCTCTGATGAATTGACCTGGTTGAGATAAAAACTCGGCTAATATACGTATCCAATATGGCCGCTGCGGCAAGTACAACATCTAGTATATATACTGATATAACCCGGGAGAACATCCACATCTTCCGTCGTTATGAAAGATCAATACAAAAGAAGGTGCGAATCGACACCACGCCCAAACACCGCAGTGACAAGCAGATGGAGATGCAGCACATTGTTCTCTGCAGGGTAACCAGATGAACGGGTGGATTTTTGTCATTTTTTCTAGAGGCAAGGGGATAAATCCATAACACAGACGTGGCTTCTGGTGAGGCTCGGGGATGGCATTACCCTCGGTTTTAATAGGTCGCGTGGCCCGAGGCGTAGGGCAGCAAATAATTGATGAGAATACGGCTGATGTCGAAGCAGCTCATCTCCTGTCATCTCCTCCTGTTCTCATCTGGCTGAAAGACGAGTCTGTGTGTCACACGTCGGCTCGTCAGTCAGTACATCGTAGCTCGGATTCAAGAACGGTGGCCAATTTGAAATCTGCAATGCAAAGACAAACTGAATGAAATGAAATGAAATGACCTTTGTGCACATATAGGCTAAACTGGGCACGCAAAACATCCTGTGGATGGTGAGCTGATTGAGATGACACTTTCCTCCAGACACAGGATTCGAAATTCGAGCACTGGCGGTCTGAGGCCGAGCACGCTACCTCTCGGTCACGGAGGCTCCCCACAATGCTGACTTTCACACGTGGATGGGGAAGAAACATTTTTTGTTTCTTTCAAACCGCCGAGACCGGGAACCGAACCCCGAACTCTGGCGTGAAAGGCAGCGGTGCTAACCACTACCCTAGGGAATACTCAAGAATTGTCGTTTTTAATGTGTTTTATTAGTCGACTAAATCACCGTTATATGGAATGAAATGTGTGTCTAAACATCAAGATTTGCGAATATTTGTGCTCAAATTAAACAAATAACAGTAGTTTTCAGTCACTTGAAGTTGTGGATCGCGGTAGCGATACACAATTTCAAGTGGCTGCAAATTTAAATATAATAACTTAGCAGGATAATAGCTCATCCGGTTTGACAATTTAAATTTCACGTAGAGCACTGGAAACTTAGATTGATTTAATGTTATAATTAAACGAGCCAAGCCATATTTTTCTTTTTTAAATGAGTTGTTGGTTAATTGTTTTTTTTGGATCCTGTTCTTCTTCGTGACCTTTAAAATAATTACCTGCCTGCTGCAGGCGCCCAGCTAATTGGATGTAAAAATGAGAGGTAATGGAAATATGAATAAGTAAATGGAGCTTCAGGCAGCACTCCGGGGCGGATGGACATCTGGAAGGAATGCATTAACCCTTGAAGCGCTAAATTATTTTTGTATGAACCATGGAGACTAAAGGATTTTTTCAATTTTAAATCATCATAAATGTCTCAGTTAGCTCTTTCCGATTCATTTGAATACCTATGTTATGGATCTACGACCACTAGCAATATTTTAATTTACTGTGCCGGGATCGACTTTAGACGTCAGAATCTGACGTCTACAGACGTCAGATTATGAAGACAAAAGTCGATCCACAAACTAACCTGAAGTCTCAATGTTTTTTATCAATTTTTTCTAAACTTCAATTCCTGGAAAAAATTAGGCACAAGCCTGTGTTTGAACCTTAGGTCATTGTGGGAATAGTTGGTGATTATCTTCATTTTAGTTAACCTTTTAACCGCCGGTCCCGATAATATTCGTTTTTTTTTACACATTGAGTACCATCTTTTTAACATGTTAAAGATTAAACGTGAGATCAATCAACAAGATTTCAAAATCGTTAACCACCATTTTTAAAATCTGAATTATTTTCACTCACTTGAATTTGTTGATCGAGTCAGCGAGACACAACTTCAAGTGGGTAAAAATTACAATTATATACTTTATAAAGCTTTCCAGAGTTTCTTTTTTGCTACTTAGAATAAAACATCATGTACATAGCACATGTAGCTACATGTACTTTATGTCTGGCTTTGGTGCAGGAAACATATATGCACCCATGTACATATATCCTGACAATGTTATTTAACTTTCTTATATAAGTAGACCTACCGGTAGTCATGATGTTTATTTTAAATACCCTGCGCTTGTTTAATTATATGCATATAAATGGCGAGCCTGATTTTAAGTGTACATACATGTATCATGTCGATTGTCATATAATTTTGCAGAACTAACCCTGTTGTACATGCTGTATATACACAAATTTTTACACAACTTTTAATTGTGTCAATAAACATTTATCTATCTATAATCCATTCTATAAATAACATAATAACATAAAAAATATCACTTGGCATGTCACAGCCACATTAGGGAATGGTTGGTAGAGAAGCAACAGCAGAGTGTGCACCACCTGGAAGTGGTCTCAGCTGCGACGAGGCAGAGCAAAGGGGTGAGGACCACTTGGGCAGCTCTACCCTGCAAATGCAAACAGCAGTAACTGTTCACTCAAAAAGTAAGCAGTTACTGATGTTTGTCTATGCTCCATGCGCCCATCTCAACCAGTCAGCGGAAACACGGCCCGCAAATAAAGATAGCGTGCAGCTAGAGAGAGTACCGTAAACCCTGTAAAAGTTATCTCTTAAAGGTTATTCGTATTTAGAACTAACATTTAGTATATTTAGGCTTTGCTGTCGTCCAAATGACAAAAACAGTACTGCTTCCTTCCTTTGGTACAGCTTTATAGATAAGAATGCCCTGGTCAATTGAGTCAACCAACCAAGCAATTAATCAAAACAACTTCTAGAGCGCCTAAATCTTCAGCGGACCGGGCTCAGAGGCGCACAAATCTTCAGCCTGATCACGTCTCGTTTTCAAAAGTGGCAGAAATGATCACACCAGAACCATGATAACCCAGCAGACACAAGACGTTGAATAAATGCTGGTGGTCCACCGTCTACGACGTTGAACCAACGTAAACCAACATTGATTCAACGTCTTGTGTCTGCTGGGAGGTTTGTGATTTCGTTGTTACTTAAATTCAAGATGATTTATCTACTCATATTCTGCTAAAGATAAAAAACTACGAAGTATGAAAATTCATACGAGGATAATTTACATTGTAATTTAATATAAAAAAGTAATGTATGCAACGTATGTAATCAGTACAATTATGTAATGTAATTTTAAATTTTAATAGCGCACGAGTGTATGTTTATTGATACAAATTCCACTAATATATGTAAAATTTAAATTGAAGTAGCAATGTCGTGTAGACTAAGTGTTGAAAGTTCTAATATTTACGGTATTGATCTGAGAGTCCTAGAGTCTTTTAGTGGGTTTCTCCCAGCTTCCTTTAATGCTCGTCTAAATTAACATTTCGTGTCCCAAATCCAGTGTTCAGAAAGTAATTATTTTGTTGGATTTAGTTCCAAGTCTGAGAATGACTTGGCTTGGATGAAACGTCAAAATTATATCTAAATCAGACAGTTTCGTCAGTTTCGTCAGGTATTAATAATTACATAAATAATAGTTTAAAATCAAATGTGTTCTTAATGGTTACACTTGACAAGAATGAATGGCTCAATCATAATGAAGGTATAACAGTTGCTTGGAACACCTTTGTTCACACTGTTCAAAAGGGGGCTGTGATTCGTTCTGTGACACAATGAACTTTTCAATTTGTGAAACATGATACCGTATTTCAGTGTTGCTTTAATGCTGTCCCAGCTTCAAAACATCATTGGACCAACGTCTCCTATCCGCTGCGTTTATTCGTGTGAAGCCATCGTCAATGTGACGATGGTTGCTTGTTACGGTGCTGTTTGCGGGCTGATGGCCCTCCCCCGACGGACGTGTGGGTTTTACAAAGTAGCCCCAGTGGTCGCAAGATACAGGTGCCGGTTCAACGCTGGGCCAGCGTCGTACGACGTTGGCCCAGCGTTGAACAGACGCCTTTGAGCATATATCTTTCACAGTGGACAGAGGCTGTCCGCCAGCCTTCAATCATGACCTTCATAAGACGGGATTTGCGACGGTCCTTCCCGTTTGCTCCCGGGGGTGGCTGGCCAATTTTCCAGAAATAAATTCCGACCGTCGTCCTTCCCTGGCTTTCCCCCAAGTAGGCCTGGTTACTGTGTAAATACAGAATATAGCAGTCTATTTTCCCGAGCTCCACCCCTGCTATCCTCATTTGTTGCTTTTCAAAGCACAATAAACATGATAAATCACACCGTTTCAAAGTGAGTATGTCTTTGAAGAGCAATAGTTCAAAATCATCTGGCTTTTGACATTTCTAAATGATTTTTACGCCCTTGAAATTATGGAGCGTGTGAGGGAAGCCAAAGTGGAGAAAAAGATCAATTAGAAAACAATTAGACTAAAGGCTTTATGATGAAAGCGAACGAAATTGCCTCTGGCTCTACAAAAAATAACTACTGAATAATTACTGTGACGAATAAACAAGAAAAAAACTATTGTAAGTTGAATTACAATGAGTCCATTACACTCACAGCAAATTCACCCACAATATTATATGTTATTAGTACATATTTCTATAAAGCGTCATTACTGGCCTTCGTCTTATGCAAATTCTACTGAATACCTGTCAATTTGACCTGGCAATCCGTTGCGCAAAACCAAAAGGCAGTAGCTGCGTACTTAAAAAGTAAGCAGTTACTGCCTTTTGGCTTTGCAGAGCAGAAATTGAGGAGCTTGGTAGGTAAAGGGTAAAATGCCCAGATGACGCACTTCCTGTGGCCGGGAGCGTGGAATACAAACTAGGAAGGACTCTCCCTGCGCATGTGTCTTGAATCAGATCCAATCACAGCCTCGTTCACAATCCTCCCACCATCAATCAAAGAACCCCTTTCATTTGCTGGGCAACTGTCACTTAGTCTTGAGCTCTCTTGGAAGCGAACACCATTGGTCATATGTTTGTTTAATGTTGGCGCAACATTGAGCCAAGGTGTGGCCGTTTGTTTAGTGTAGGATGAGTTGTCAACAGATGGGGATCTGGGCCATCAGTTCACCTACTAAATTATTCAAAAAGCGAAATAGTTATTTGTCATTAAAAACTCCTTCAATCCCAAATTTATTCCAAGCCTTTAATGAGCTGGGTCGCTTAGCTCCACTGAACCATAATATTTACATTGTACCGTACTCCACTCCTGTGCACATGCGGGTGAGCCACAATGTGTACTTAGCGAATCATGTCGACCCATCTACTTTAAAACAGATAGGTGGAACTATCTGACTTGTGTGTACTGTCGCGCAATTGTGTTATTACTTTTAAGGACGAAGTTACTGCCTTTCGGCTCTGTAGAACATCGTCACTGTCGACTGTTGCAGGACGGAGCCTCTGCTTGGAGAGTCGGAGATCGCGGTTTCGAGCTCCGCTCTGGCATTCCAGTTTTAAAGAAACGAAATGTTTCTTCCCCGCTCACTCGTGAAGATTCAATACTGTTGGAGCCTCCGTAACCGAGAGGTAGCGTGCTCGGCCTCAGACCGCCATGGCGTGAATTTCGAATTCTGTGTCTGGAGGGCAGTGTCATCACTTTCATCTCACTATCCTCAGGAGGTTCTACATTGTTGCCTACATGTGGACAGAGGTGACCTAAAACCCCATTCATTTAATTTAATTTGTGGCATGGAGCAGTGGTAACATGTGAAATAATCATGTGACATTAGGTTTGTTTGTGTTTTTGTTGACAGTTAACAGTTAATTGTGTGATAAAATAGTGCAGCAAATAACCGTGTAGAAAACTCTTATGTATCTTGTCTAAATCGCTTACTCGCATCTATACCGTTGAATACCTGAACAAAATTCAGGTATTCAGGTAACCTCCCACATTATGCGCCAACCACTCACAGATAGAAAAAAGTCGGGTTATGCATAGTCATTCACCAGGTGACGCTTTTTACCATCTCTACGATGAATCCCTTTTTTGGTAGATTGGAAATATAGTAAATCCTATATTACTCTAATAGACAGACGTAAGACGATGACTATGCTGCTTGTATCATGATATTGATAACCCAGATGGAAAACTAGGAGATTTACCGTTTTTGTAAACTGAAACTGGAGATGGCTTCCCTCCCGCAGATTAAAGGTTCATAGCTAATAGCCAGCAAGCACAGGTCATTCACCCAATGCTTTTTCAATGTTGGGCCAGCGTCGAAGAAACAGCATTGTGTGAATACATCTGTTTGCTGGATAGCTAAGTGGACCCTATCAGCGGCCAACTCGTCTACCACGTTATGCCCAGCAAACACGACACGTCAACCCAATGCCATTTCAACACTGGTCCACTGTCGCCGTCTCTGGCCATCAACCATTCAATACTGGACAGTGCTTTCTGTGGTGTGTCCACAGAGTACAAGATGAGACCTATCCAATGTCTGTTAAATGTTGGGCCAGCGTCGCCGGTGCTGGTCATTATCCATTCAGCCCTAGTCAGTACTTCATGCTGACAGAAGTGGGTACACATAGTATACACCGCCCCAATGCCGTTTAAATGTTGGCCAGCATCGTACACAATGGCCTGACATTGGACTAATGTATGTTACACCTACATATTGCCGGGTCAATGGTGGGCTCGTGTAGCATAGACTTTACAAGCACAATGCTTTGTATCAAAGCCGGGTTAATGTTGGCCCGCTGTCTGTGACGGCGGCCCACATTCAGTGTGACACCAAACACGACACCCTGTAACTCAATACTGGGCTAATGTTGGGTCAGCGTACTAGACGGTGGGCTAACATTAGTCTGGCATTGGGTCAACGTCGCTTGTTTGACCGCCTGCACGATAGTGCTGGACCGGAATAAATGGAGCATTCACAGACAGAGACCCACAGACTGAGGGGACACAGCTGAAGCATCATGTCCCCACCTCTTCAGAGGGGGAGACATAACTAGAAGGGTCTAGTTTTTTGTGAAAAAAATGGGGATGCCTCCCCTCCAGCAGTATTGATAGCTAATAGATGTAGTGTCAATGACCTTTGTAATTAATGTTATTAAATGGCTCCTGTGGACAATATTAAGCGGAGTTTAAAATTAATTTTGTTTTGGTACGAAACACTTTTCAACACTCCCAGCAAACAAGACCAATGCTGTCTAATGCTGGCCCACCGTCTGCCGCTGGCCCAGCATCAAACCAGCATTGGTTCAACGCCTGGTGTTTGCTGGGCTGCGTTCAACCCAGTTAACACAAAACATTTGTATGACATTTGTACAATGTTGGACCAGCGTTGAAGACGTTGGGCCAACGTTGCACACATGTTATACAAATATTTTGTGTTTGCTGGGAATAGCAGCTGGTCTGGTATTGCTTAATACTGCTGGTGGTAATTACAAGCCGAAACCGACCCAATGTCTGTTAAATGTTGGGCCAGCGTCGCCAGTGCTGGCCACTATCCATTCAGTCCTAGTTAGTACTTCATGGTGCAGATACCTGCATGCTGGCAGTACGGGCACGTGCTTTGAGCCAAAGCTGGTAATGTCAGCCCGCCGTCTGTGACGCTGGCCAAATTAGCTCAGCATCGGGTGAACGCTTTGTGTTTTCTGTCATATCTGAATCACTCATTCCAAGTTGCGAATCGCGTCAGCGGGACACAAATTCAAGTGATTTGTTTTAATTTTATGAACGTCTGAAGGAAAGTAAGTCATATTAACCAAACGCTCTGTTTTTCGCACCTGATGGGTGAGAGTGTGTGGTCATTACCAGATTACTACCGTGAAGTAGCTGGTACTGGCTTGCAAAGTGCATATGTCGTCAACAAATTCTGATTCGGCAGCTTAAAAAACTTTCGTAACTGAAAACACATTTTCATTTATCATGTGGCATCGTGTGATATTAACCCTCTAGTCGCCAAATTATTTAATTGGTATTTAACAACTCGAAGTTGTGTTTCCTGAAGCGATCCACAACTTCAAGTGTTGATTGATGTCACCTTTTATCTTTAATATGTTTAAAAACTGGTATTTAAGGGGCTAATAAAAAAACAAATATTACTATGACCGGCGGCTAAACGGCTAATGTAAAATCCTTATATTACTACCAGGATCATGCTGATTAACCCTTAATTCCTGATTTCTAATTATTGACAACCATGTCAAAAATAAGAAATACTGGAATTTCGTCTCTATATCTAGCCGAACTGGTAAATGTGCTGCACACAATTTAAAACACTTTTGCAGTTCTAGTCTATGGACATGTTTACATCATTTACATCATTTATTCATATTAAGAAGTCAAAATAAAATCACCGATTTTTTTATGATTTTAGACCTAGGCATGTCCCTTTAAATTTAGCGCTTTTATGGCATACATTCCCAACTCAAAAAGTGTTATTTAATATTCTAGTGAGATATTTAAAAAATATTTGTTACAGATAGTTGTCCCTGTCCGGTAATTACTCGGCTTGTACCCGAATTTGGTGAGATCTCTCAGAATCTCACGTGATCTGTAAATTGTGTATCTCGACCTCTTTCCTGTCTTGACCAGCGGGCAGGCTAGCAGGTATTTTCGTGCTCTCTGAATATGTGATTAAAATTTCGCGAGTTATCTCATACCATCGAAGCTTGATATTTATACTAGTATATTTATTATGTAGCTGAGACAACGTTTTATTTAATTACTTTTTGGATTTGTCATTAATTCTACATAATATTCACATTATTTCAATTTACATTGCATTAGTGGGTTGAGCTCAAATTCTGATGATAAATACAGTTACTCATTGTAGATATACGATTTCAATGTTTATTAATCCATTTAATAATCTGTTTTTTTATAGCAGGTTCAATAGCAGTGACTGAAATAATGTGTGTGTAGCGTCGCACGTTGAGGTATGTTGGTCAGGTGGTATCGTCCACGTAGCAGTTAAGGTATGTGAAATATTTGTACAATATTAGCTACGGCGTTATAATGCATTATTGCTAGTTTTCCTAGTATCTGAAGTGTTTCTACATTAGTGGCGATACCGTCATGATGGGAGTTTCTGGTGGTCAAGTACATGCTGTTCGCACCTCTGAGCATATAATTGTAACAATTCTGGCAGATTGTTTAACGCTTGAGTAAGCCTGTTATTGCTTAAGTAACCTGGTCTACTACTGTAAGGTACATATTTTCCCGATAATTCAGTTTAATTTAGTAATTCATTAATGTGTGAATCACGTATGCGACTACCATGCAAGACAGTGTTGTTGTTATCTGTGTAATCAAACTGATTATGTACTAATGCCCGATTGTGTGTTTCTAATAGGCTTACCAGTGCAGGGAAACATGTGTTGGGTGACGTTTCATAGTTCAGGGTCGCTCTCCAAATACAGTGACTTTTCCGTCCCTTAATTGGGGCGATTACGAGAGTGAGATCAATTTTTCGATATATGAATCCTTAAGCTGTATATCGAAAAATCAGACCACTGTTGGACACACCAGGTGAGGTTGCTTCAAATAAAAATCAATACATAATTAGCTTTTTTTGTAGCAAAAATGAGTGACCACACAAAATATTTCGTTTAATAAAAAGCATTCTAATAAAAATCAGTTGTCAGTATGGAACGCTATTCATGCAATTGCGATCAAACACTGGTGAATATATAAAGAAATATGTTACACGCTGTACACACATGAGTTTCGCAGTCGTTTTTTAATTTGTTGCAGAAAAAATGGCACCTAAATGCAGCTCGAAAAGACACGAAGAAGCTGTGGCTAAACACGGAGAGCCGTCTCTGACTCATCACATCAGCAAATAAAAAAAAATAAAAGCTAATATTTTAAATCATCTCATTGAAAAAAAACTCACCCGTCGCTCTACCTATTTATGTTTATCATGTGTTTTTGCAGCAGAGATGGAGCTTGTATCTGGTAGTAGTGCACCTACAGACATTACGGAGGATAAGCCAGATGTTCAGTCTATAATTACAGCCATAGATAATGACTATATTCAAATGATGAGTTGGCCATGCTGGCTATAGCTTTAGGGGCACACCAGAATGGTCAGCTGAGTGAAAGTTTAACCATAAAAGCTGCAAATATAAAAACCGTGACTATCTGATAAATATTAATAATTTTGAATATCTTCAGAACACAAATTATGTTCTAGTTTCCTTTCTAACAGCTCTGACTGGTATTGGTGTAACCTCCACAAAAAAAATCGGGTCTTTAATGAAGCATTATAACATGTAGAACAAGGAATCTGTCGTTTGTAGCTCCATTCTGTTTCAGGAAATGCCTTGAACAGTATTTTGTCGCAAAAAGAAAATCTGTTCTCAGTATAATCGGTAGTACCGGGCCATATGGCAGCTACCCAACTGTCATAGCCTGGTTAAATATATATGCAGGTGAAGAGCTGGTATGTCCCAGTGGCAATATCATCACGTACTTTGACAATAGTCAGGTAGTTGGGAAGTCATGGAATGTGAAGGTAGATAATAAGGTGAAATAGTCGGTCATCACGATGATTATGCACATATCGCCGACTGTTTTTCCCCGGCTACTTGGCTGGATAGAATCTCCATCTCCACTGCATATTGGGATGCGATGCTTGACGAATCCACTTTGGTTTTTTTAGGTATCTAACTACTATTGTATAATGCAAAATGAAAGTAACGAAGTACATGTCATACCTTATATGTCATATGATACCAATTACTAAATGATTAGACTGGACATAAAAGAAACTAATCAATGATAGTTTTCGTCAGGCCTACATTACACATTTATGTCTTTTTCAAAGAGAGTTCCAGAAAGATATTGTGGGAGAAACAATATCATTACTCCAGACAGAAGATAATGAGGTGTCTCCGAACCACTCTGGTATACATTTCAATCAAACAGGTCTACTTAGAAGTTTTGCATCGGCTGATAGAGAACACCAGATAATTATCGGAGAGCCTGTGACGGTCAATCCTAATTCTAAAACACACGTACTTAAGGTACATATACCATGAAAGAGATTTGATTATGTATATATATATTGATTTATTATGCTAATCTAATATGTTTTATGTGTATGCATTATACAAATTACAGGTATTGAAACATATACACCAGCAAACCGGATTGGGGCGCGGTGATCGAGCCTGGACGGTGGTCAAGTCGGAGGGGGGGGGGGGGGGCGTTCGCCCTTATGTTGAAACTTAGAAATGAATGTTACACATGTCCTGAATGTGCTGACATTACTTCTGGGGGGGGGGGAGAATTATTTTTCAAGCCCATTTAAAGGTGAAATATCACCCCTTATATAGTATGAATAAATTTGTGGCAAATAAATCAAAGTTGCCACAAGATGGGGCACAAGTGCTTCCTTATATGGGGTGATTGGCTATCATGTGACCCTCTGAGAGAGGGTCACATGATAGCCAATCTCCCCATATAAGGACATAATTATTCATACCATATAAGGGGTGATAGATCACCTTTAAATGATCATACCGACTGTGTGATAATGAAATCATATTCACAGTATTTGACATTTAAGGACATGATATTTCAATCTGGGTTAGGTCATCTGGAGATGAATGCAGTGAGGTCTATATTCTCATTATAGTGGGATGTTTTGATGAAATATTTAGCTGAACTAATGGGATTCCGCAGTATTAAAGCTTTTGATTTTTGCAAAAAAGCTTCAGGTCATCACAAATCTTGGTCACTGCTTAAAATAGTACTTGATGCGATACTCCCTGAATTAATACACCCTTATGTAAATGAAGCTAGAAGTATGGGTTTGGAACCCACGGCAGCGGGTTATTTCCACTGGGTTGTTAATGTACAAAATCCGAATTATATTTTTTGTAAAGTCATGATTTTTGGACCGGTTCTGGCTGTTTACTTTGAGGACCGGAATAAGGTACAATAATCCAAATGTTGTCAGATATAGTAGATACCAATTTAACGCGATATTTTACGGTAAATCTTATCCTAAATATCAGCGGATTGAATTGTATGAACTCCTGGTGCGAACTCAGGCCCCCCGGAAGCACTTTCATTTTTAGAATCCAATCGAAGCATCGGCAAAGTGGGTCAGATGGAGGCCGGCGATTTTGTTCTAGAAGGGAAGAATAAGCGTGTAAAAATGTGGGCGCCCCCAGGTGTGCCCTCCGAGAGGCAATGGCTTCGTATTTGTCGTAATCTTGACAAACTTGATGAGGTACTTCAAATTTAATGAATAGTTACACACGGTGTTTGATGAAAATGGCACAAAATATAATTAAGGCAACACGTACAGCATAAACTGTTTTTTTTGTTTTTTTTCAAAATGCAAAGGGCAGTGAATTTTTTTTTTATGGTTGCTGCGGCCAGGTGAAATGTGAAACCTGTACACTGTGAGTGGACCCAATAATCACACCCACTGGTCTTACATCCATACCACCTGTCTGCAGCAACCTCATCATTATCATCATCCTGAAAATTTTCCTTTCCGCACAGCCTGCAAATACGCGAACGGTCTTTCAATTGCACCTCCAGTTGGTCCGCCAGGCAGGTACACTGTACACCCACAGACACACTGGCCTTCTTTAACCCTTTGAGCCCTCACGATGCATTAAAGCATCATTGTACATCCCTGAAAACAGGAGTAATTTTCCTACATCTAGGGGGTTCAGAATGGATTTTTCCATGAAACTGGTTTACCAATACATGGCAATTTTCTTCAATTTCCCACCCACTTCAAGTCATCTTCATTCACTACAAGTCGAGAATTGCGACAGCAATTCGTGGCTTGTAGTTGATGAAGATGACAATGGTAAACTCAGGCCTGAAAGGGTTAATTCTGTAACCAGAAGAGAAATAGTTTTCAATGTTACACCTTATATGTGTGGTTATGTGAAACTCTACAATTTTCAGCGCTATAAGTAAAGTCTTCAAAAAGCTGGCTTACCTGGGTGAAGATGGATGCATGCATCACTACAGCTATATATTACACTATATGCACCAATATGTATATATATATATAAGAATTTTCATACATACTTGGGTGGATACCACTGCCATGGCTGCAGACACTTTTAAGGGTGTCAGCTTGTTCAAGTGGATGGACTCTTTCTCAATTGGTTCCTGATTAAAATAAATATTTCGTCATTGAGTAATAAACATTTTTCATTCCATTATTTATCATGTTTTCAGCGTTTAATCAATAATATAGCCACCCTGCTGTAATGTTATATATTATTTTTACATATTATTGAAATAAAGTTATTTTGTAATACCACAGGCAATACCACGTCTGCTTCCCGTAAACGGTGCTCCACATCTGTGACGTTCACACTAGAGCAGTAGTGTCGGACCAGCCCCGGACTTCCAAATGTGCCACTTCTGTTCTTTGCCATAACATGCAAAAAAACTTCTTCCCCAGTCGTGACTCGATACTCTATTGCCTGTTACAAATGTCATTGTTTTTTTAGTTAAAAAAGAAGCTATTTTTTTACCGGGTAATTAATCCAGAAGAATACAGATCAGAAAGAGGCTATCCATAGGTTTCGTTTTCTAATAAGGCAGAAGGGATACTTTCTAAATTATAGCTCTGATGGAGTTTATAACAATTTAGATGGAACACCCGTTATGTCAGGCTTGATACATTTTCTTGAGGTAGCCAGAGAGAGCAGGGGAAAGTGTATGGTTAATGGTCCGGAGACGAAGCTCAATTTACTAAACATTTTATAAGTAAGTAACTGTTGTTATGTTAAAATAATCACTAACATACTGACATACAATAATACATAATTAGTAACATTTTTAATATTGCTTATAACATATAACACTTACTTTTCGGACCAAACCAAGCTTTCGGTCATACCTCGCTTTTCTCTTTCCTTTCAGCGTTGCGGCTGCTTTCACCCCTCTCCTGCCGCGATGGTGGCTGATTGATTGATTTTTTGAATAACACCAGGTAGCAGCAAGGGAGCTGTTGGCCACTACCTGGTATCGCCTGCCCATTTATTATGCCACCTGTATATAAACACAATACCCTATCTATACATATGTGAACCGTCATGCATGTGGACATGACGCCACACAGGTTTGCGGGTACATGTCCTACCACGTGGTCCCTTTCTAGCACTTTCATGGCCGTCCTATCAAAGTTATTCGGCTCTGGAAGGCACTCGAGTGCCGTCCCAACCTTAGGACATTTCCGTAGATGTGGTGTGAAAAAAAAACAGACAGAAAGAAAATATGTGCCACAATTCCAATTTATAAATTTGAAGCATTATTAAATTGAAAAAACTAGCTGTATACTTAACAAATTACCCTTTAATGACTGAAAATATCAACATGGGCCGATGATCTTCATCATCGAGGCCCATGTCCCGCAACAAAACATGCGTTCTCCGCAACCACATTCTTTGTTCTCTGCCATTGAGGGCCATATTAGTTGAATGCAAAATATAAGCACATGTTCTTTAACTTTGGGTCCTATAAAAATGAGTGTATCAGACTCACACTTTACAAGTTTGAAATGATATTTGTTTTTTTTAACACGCTGATTTATTGTGGCAGATCACTTTATGAATTAATTACCCAAGGGCTTTCCATTATCAAATATTTTTTAATTAACCCGTAATTGCCAATCAAGTACGTCCACCTGCTGACGCTGATGAAATGTTGTGTGTCTGTATTTTAATGTTATAATTACTCATTACTTAATTAGACAACAAGTTACAAAAGTTTTGACGCAGTGTACGATTGAGAAATCAGCGGCGGACGTCAATGTCCACTTACCATTTTTCGATACAGATTGAAGGCCGAGTACTGCAGCCGATTCATTTATACCCTGAAATCGCCCGAATTAACATGATTAAGGGACAGAAATGTCATTGTATTTGGAGAGTGACCCTGAACTAGGTAACGCCACACAACTGGGTGACACTTCATGTTTTCCAGCACTTAGTATATGCCCTTATGTATTTTCGTGCGAGTGCTTGTTAAAAGTGATTTTTTTGTTTATTTGCATTTGGAACATAGTAATGATGAGAAAAAAAGGGATTGCATTTTTTTCTAACTCTCAAATCTATGAAAATTGACTAAATCCAAAATGGCCGCCATGTTTCCAAGATATTATCTATTTCACCATAACTTTTGAAATAATGAACACAAAAACATGTATAATATATCGATTTGTATAGTTCAGGGCGAGAAAACTGATAACGCTATTATATTTTGGAAATAAACAATTTAAACTCGATGTTTCTCGATTTTAACCGACAAAATATAAAAACATAGCATAAGATATCTGCTACGTGTCCTAGAGGTTGTGTGCTAGGCTTACTCTAATGAGCTTCCGTACGAATACATGCTGGCGCTTCGTACTACAGCTCTAACACGGGCTGATCGAAAATCTTTGTAAAGGGTGAGAAATCGCCCGAAACGTCAAAAAAGTGATACTGGAAGCAATATTTTTCATCGAATCGGCTTTATATAACATTTACCTGTTTAAACGCAAGGTAGTTGTGATGATCAAGGAAACCAGTAGACTGTAAAAGAAGTTTTATTCCGTGCAGGTTGAATCAGATTTGTTGTTGAATCGCCGACACTCAAAATGATCTCACCCATGCGCATGGACAGCTAGAATTAGGTCGTCGCTAGATGTGTAACGAGATAAATGTGGGTTGAACAATGAAATCAGCGTGATTCCCTGTCATAGTTTACAACCCCGTAGTCCAACTGCCTATATGATAAGCTGTGAATACGTATGATATTATGGAAAGTAATAAATGATGCTACATTTTATTTCAACCCTATTTTTCAGCTCTAATAAAACATAAAATGTTGTTGGTATTGGAAATATTAGGCTATTATTGTTATTTTGAAATACTTTGTTATGACATCATTACAAATAATGCAAGTCACATCTTACCTGGATGATTCTCAGACAAAATATGCTTATTTAAATATATATATATATTCCGATAGTATCTGTATCGTAGGTCTAATTAACGGTTTTTTTAATATAATTATGATGTACTTAATGTGAGGTAATAAAGGTAAACAATTAAATAACGCAGCATGTATTCTGTGTTTTATTTTCTCGTATATTTCATAGTGTGGGCCTACAGGGCTCATAGTGTCAAAAGGTATTAGCCTTTGTCTCTTGTCACCCTGCCAGATATAGGCCTACCTGATTAGCGACGGTCCCTTCATGTTTACACAACGCCTTCGTTAATTTGGGTGGCGATGACAGTAAAGGAAACGTGACTTACGGCTTTAGACACAATTTTAAAATCCTTCAAGATTCTCTGAAATGCCGTGAGTTGAAAGAATGTATTTCAATGTTTTCACTAATTAACCCTTTAACCGGCGGTGACCATTATACTACTTTTGATATTTAACAATATATTATAGAACCGAATAAATTATTTAATATTATATTAAAGAATATTTGCATAAATTATTAAATTTCAGAGGTGATAAAAATTCCCTTCATCGTCCTCTAAAGTTGGTAATTATAAAATAAGTAGAATTGTGTGGAGTCATCAGAAAGGGTCACACCCTTACAAAACGCTGGGTTATATAACTTAAATATTCACTCATTTCTAGGGCAACAAATTACTTCAAGTGGGTGAAAATTACTTATATTTTTTTAATTTGAAACCATAAATTTGCATGTCGTAGAATAGTAACATCATTTTTTGTTCACAGTATAGTTAATTTGATACGCTACTCAAACTCATATGAAAAGATAATTAGCTTGCTCAGCCGGCAAAGGGTTGCAAAACTATACTGCCAATGACATAATATGTCTGAGGTGAGATCGGACAGCAATGGGGCGGTGACACCAGACGGTAAGGAGATCAGAGGAGAGAAATTGTGAGGCATGCCGGAAATTAAGAAAGGGGTCAGAGGTACAAAAAAGAGGAGGAATAAACACCCTAATGTGCTGTGGTCCTACAACTTGAAAATATAATTATATGAAAAATATTAGGTAATAAAAAAAAATAAAAAAATTAAAATAAATAAAAATGAAATGAAAATTAGTTTTTTATACAGTGATGTAATTATTTAAATTATTATCAACGCTACTTAAACTCGACTCATCTGATGATTGTTATTTCCTCAATATGTTGTCTATTTCAAAAATAATGCTCATAAATTTGAATAAAAAAATGATAAAATTCCGATAAATAGGTCTTGCATTTTCGTATGCAAGGACAATAACCTATGCAATAACTTTAATGTATTTAGGTAATACATTATTCTATTAAATACCTTCATGCAAAGAAGAAAAAATATTTAACACGATCATATCAAAATTCGTGATAAAATATACTTAACATGCTATTTACCTTCATTATGGGAGATTTGTTATCAGGGTTATTGCTAAAAACTAGTTCTCAATCATCAATATTGTAATTTAGCTTTTTAAATTTGGGGTGGGGGTTCGAAGGCATGAAGCATAGTGGAGGAGGGGTCAAATTGCATAAATCACCCCACTACACATGCTACAGCAGGGTAGTATGGGAAGTTTCATCGTTGCCTATATATGATTGAAGTAATTCTTATGTCTCATTGCTAGATTGCTAGCTTGGGTGATGGCACGGCGGACACGGATGGTTGGCTGACGATGACGGTTCATGATGGTGGTTTCAAACACACTGCTCAGAAAGCAGAGCACATTTCAAAGGGTCAGTCCTTGCCCTTACTCTGGTGGCTGGTCGCCTCTTCCCTGGTTCCTTGTCTCCTGGACTTCTTCTTGCCATTGCTTGTACAATCACCTACCTCACCAGGTGAAAAGAGAGAGGCACTATAAGGTTTATACCAGAACTAGTGCATAATCTCGCGTCAGCCCTCGCGCTGCGCGCTCCTCTAGCTATGTCTCATCATTTATTGGACGTCTTGCAAGATGGTTTCGTCGCCTTAGGTTGCGTAACGTTACAGTTAATAATTCACAATGGAAGAGTCTGTTTGCTTTTTGTGTAGCGGGCCTTTTGAAAAACACCAGAAAGGATGGGAACGACATCCAATACTAACAGTAACCAGCCCCAGGAGTATACTTAAACTTCTGAAGCCTTGTACTTCTTCAAGCCAAGAGGAAATGAAAGGAAAATTTTTGTGTCATATCTGTCTTAATGATATGATTAAGACAGGTGTTTCCAGAAAAAAAGAGAGAAAAAAAGCAAATTTGTGGTGCATACACCAGGCAAAAGGTAGGCCTTATCATTTTAATTTTATGAAAACAATTGCATATTACTGACATGATTAGAGCTGGCAAATTATATTATTTATGCGAAACATTATTTCACTTAGATATTGTTTTAGGATTCATTTGAATTCAATCACTTTGCGGTTATGAAATTCAAATGTAGCGATTATATTGTGACGTGACTGCCGGGGTAGGTATCATACAAACTAAGTCTACTCTAATAAAAGTAGACTTTCTACAGGCTACAAGTCAATAAATAAATTCCAACAGTCACGTGTTTGTTTTTCTTTTCTTTTACTACCAGAATAATTGTAATCAAAGTCAATGGCTCTTATAATACATGTTAATGTAAATGGTATTTCAACAGTTTGTGTATTTCAGGAATTTGATCAAAGCTTGGAACTGGATACGTTTTTAGTTTACTACTTTTTAGTTCCTAAACTTGGAACGGTTCCTATAAAAATGTGGAACGCTGTGAGTGTTCAATTCAAGTCCAAAAAGTTATATTCTCAGTTTTTCAAGTGTTAACACATTTAATTCCTCAAGATATGGAAACGTGTTCCAAATATTATTGTTCTGGTTAAAGTTGTAGTTTGGACTAAATCATTTCACTAGGTCCTAGAATCGTTCCATTATTGGAACGGAATATCTTTCAATTATTGGAACGGGCTTGTTCCATTAGAATCTGCAGTAATACTTTATAATTGTTGAGTAATTTCTAATAATAATGTTCAGAACATGCTAGTAGACCGTATACTGATAGTAATAACTTCAACTGTTAAACTTGCAACATATAGTACAGGTGTATAGCCTGTAGACTATGCTAGGATTCCTCTAAAAGTGAACAACGGGATCTATTATTGGAACGGATCGATTTTAGTATTAGTTTTTAGGCCATTTAAGTCTATTACTATCATAGTGTTTTTGCCATCACTGGTTTAAGTTCCAAGAAATTTAGAACGCACCATGGCTGATTCCTGAGCAGAATTGTTTGGGATAGCCTACTCCCTTTTGACGCTCATCCCCACACTGCCAATGACACTTTATTGTTTTATTTAAAGTCGGCCAACGCCGTGACCTTTACAATATATATCTATTTATAATTAGATATGTATGTACATATGTCTATATTACACAACACAGTATAATAAAGTGTATAACCTCGAAATATAAAGTATGATCGCTAGCACTTAAAACAACCAATAACACATGTTACGGACAATTAAATCTGCATAATAAATAATTGTCACGTGAACAAAACCTAAATAACACCCCTTCAATATCATTTGTAACATTTGTTCATGATTGAAAAAAATAATGTGTATTGACGCATAGTTATGACATATAAAACACAACTTACCATCTCTATAAAGATATGTGAGTTGTTAACACTCAAACTGTCATCACTTATTGAGCTGTTAATCGATTAATGTGTTGTGATAACATTGGTGCATCACGTTGATGACACGCCATGTTACACGCCATGTTACTTCGCCAAGTGCTGGACACACATCTTTACAATTTGGAAACATTTGTACTCAATTGTAAACATTTGTAGCAAAAAACTATTTATTAAATTTCCTTTTTTTCATCTAATGTGACACATGGGTCGCAGTAATTCAATTTGATAATTCAGCGCTGTAATTAGGCGCCTCGTAATAATATTATTAGGCCCCTAACTATATAATAATACAATTATAGTATGTATAGGCCTACACATCTATGTTGCTACAATGTACTGTAGCATTGTAAGTATCGTAACTCCAGTTCGTGTTCATCTACTTCATATACAAACTACAAGCATGCTGTTATTATTCAGCCATAGTACAATTTTAACGTGCAGCAATATAATTTAAAGAATTATTAGGCCTGTATAGCATCTAAATAAGACGTGCTACTATGTGATATTTTCATTATTTAATGTTGAGCAATGTATATATAAAGGCATTTATCATGGGAACAGGAAAGACTACTCTGAGCGGTTATGCTATTATTAGCACGAGAAGAAGAATAAAAGAACACCTTTTTTTAACACACATTTTATCGCTGAAATGGTTTAACATTCAGCGTTTGCAAGTAGGTTCAATCGACTTCGCGTCATCACTGACGCACGCGAGTTAATGTCACGTGTTGTGTGAACGCCCGTAAGAGTGTTATTGGAGTTGATCACATAGCTTGAGTGTCACTAATTTTCTTCCATCTCTTGGTTCTTTATGTGAATATTGTGAGAAAAACATATGGTAGCAAAATAGCTAGGCTACATGATTCACTTGCCTTAGAGTTTTGAAAAAAAACCGGTCATAATGTATTTGAGCACAATCCTCATCATTAATTAATGTGATTGAGCAGGTTAATCCTCATCATTAATTAATGTGATTGAGCAGGTTCCTTGATAAAATAATTTATATCAAAGAAAAGATATTGGCCACAGCGGGACTGGAACCCGGTACCCCCGGACTCCGAGTAAATCACGCTAGGCATGAGCTGTCCTGGCGCCAGGGTAGTTGATTGGTAGCGCAGATGACTCAGAGCCAGGGAGTATTCCCGGTTAGAGCCCAGCTGTGGCCGATATATATTTATGGTGCACATGTGCAGTTACACAAACTGTTCAAGTTCATGGGATAATGACGACAGAAACGTATAACAGATTCACGCCGCATACAAAAGAAAAATAAAAATAAATAAAAATTAAATACGACCAAGTTAACATGTTATCGGTCAAAATTAAAATACATATATATAAATATATCTAAATGTAATTTTTTTCATTTAAAAATAACTTTAAAATAGTGTCATTATATTATTTACATATCAAAGCTAGAGAATACCTATTCTTACGTCTGCCTGACAATCATCGCGCTTACATGATTTCTCCACGACCGGCTGCCTCAAGGCCTCAAGAGTGAAAAAAAATTGTGACTTATTGCTTATAGCAAATTAATTATAAGTAATGAATGAAGATTACATTACATTTCAACATATCGTAATTTTTTTAGTAACAAAATATATTTTGGACTAATTATGCAAATTATTTTTTTATTATTATTCTTATTTCTATTAATATTTTTTAGGTTAACAATGACTCCTGTGAAATCACCTGCTGCAAAAAGATTGGGGTTCAGTTATTCACCTCATAAGATACCTTTGCCAGTCAGCACACATAAAACATATCATATGAGCAAAAAGGATGATGCCCTGAATGGGGCGATGAAGCACTTCAAGTCTTCAAAATATCGGACAGGGCTAAAAACGTTGTATAAGTGCATTCCAGCAGCACGAAAAGCAATCGTCAAAATGTTCACTGCAATAATCAAGAAAGAGGTAATTTATATACACATCGCTAATTTAATTTTGAAAATTAATTGATAAATCTATAGATGTATTAACTCATTCCTATTATTAAGTAATAAATAACTAATAACTGTAATGAACAAATTTTTACATAGATGTTGATAATAATACATATGTAATTTTTAATTTATTATTATTATTAATTACCTTTTAGTAAACAATTAATGAAATATTAGTATATATTACAACAAGTCACTTTTCCGTGAGCTGTAAACTCTATGTAAATGTCTTTACAGCGCAAACTGTACCTGAAAACTGCCTGCCTTTTGAGTGCCAAAATAAATTTGGAAAATCTACATAAAGATGTTTTGAGATGAGCAGCTTACGGTGTTATGCCATGGTATGGGGATGTGTGGTGACAATTGGTGAAGGCTGGTTAATAATATAGACGGAGTGGCGATTTGTACGGCAAAGTTAAAATAGGAGTCAATGGGAGCCCGTCATTTCGTAAATGAGGCTGTCCATAGAAGATCAGCCTTCATGGCCTGACGCCTAGCCGTGATGTTGACATTGTGGCGGTTCGAGGGGGGGTGGAGGAGGGGGAGGGGAGGAGGGGGTTGACCGCCGGCGCTCGCCCTACCCGTTCCGTGTCACTAAAACAAACAAATAGGCCACCCCCCCCCCACTTCAGTGAAATCATGCAGCCCGCAGAGTTAAGTAAAGAGCTAGGGAGCGTTGTTGGGACTATTTATACCATGGAGAATATTAAACACCATGAAATAAGTTGACAATTACATAATTGATCGTTTAATGTTTCACTTTGTACGGTATATATGATTTCCATCAGCATAAAAACCGAAGACAGCCTACAATATAGAAACTGTGTATACTTACATAGTCCATAATGCTTGGGAAAAGCGCGAAACAGTCACTTTTCCCAAATCCTGTTGGGTAGATCCCCATGACATGTTTTATCTTTAGAAGAGTATTCAAAATTTCAATTTGATCAGAGTTTAAGTATTGGTGTTCCAAATTCAGATTTAATTTCCGCACAATTCCTGTGACATCCATCTTGCTGAGAGCATCTGGCTGCTGTGTGCTTGGACCACGTCGTACTTAGGGAGCTACCATTTAATTGTGGGGGGGGGGGGGCGAGTGCTAGAAGCGCTATTACTGAGTCTTTATGTAGGCCCCTATTCACAAGAACTTTAATGCAAATTACATTTGTAACATTATGCAGGCCAACGTTAATAATATTAGCGCATTTTTAGGGCCATATTTTCTCCAACTAAATGTTCCAACCCCCTCCCTTGACAATAAAATGGTAGCCCCTTAGCGGTAAAAAAACTCGCTGCTAACGGCTGCAGTATATAGGGCATCACCCCAGCCAACACGATACATTGACCCAATGCTGGGTTAATGTTGGGCCGACGTCGGAGACGGCAGGCCAACAGTAACTTAGCATTGGGTCAATCTATAGTGTTTGCCACACAATGTGAGCCCAGAAAAAAGATACATTTCTCCTATGTTGTTTCAAAAGAAATCATTGTTAAATATTTTTTTTTCATTCATTATCATACAAATAAAAAATTGTTGTAGCCTACATTATGTACTATGAGTATTTTTTTTATACATATGTAATACCGAGCAGTCCTTTGAAACTTTCATAATTAATAAATCATTGATTGATCGATTTTTTTAAGGTTGGGTCACCTAGCATTACACCAACACAGAACAATGTAGGCCTATCTTGTTTGTTGGGAGGTAGGCACTCTACAGGTTAGGTCCAACTAAAACGAATCGCGTCTCCGCCGCTGTGCATGTTAGTTCAAATGTGACCGTAAGGAAACAGGTTTGTTAAGATGGACGCACACTGTTTACTTCTGAGAAGCCATCGTTCGTCACTTCAATCGTTTCTTACGGCTATTAAAGTCATTAATACAGTCTAAAATATCTATTTGTTGTAAGTATATGGTATATATAATATGTTATGACTACTGAATTGGTGTGAGATAACGTACTATCATAGTTATATCGATTCGACAAAAACTCCTGCCCGCTGCGGCATCATCCGGCCCTGGTCTGAGAGTGACGAAGCCACCAGTTGGCAACCATTCGTCCGGCCAGACCCCTGGTTAATGCTAGGCCTTGAACGGAATTTTTGATACTGTGTGGAGGGCAGTGCCATCTGATACATCTCTCCATGCTCAGGAGGTTATCCCCCTATAGGAGACTCGGTGAAAATTTGGGTTCAGTGTGCAGACAGGGTAGTCAAACCCTTATTCTTGAATATACTTTTGAGGCAAAAAATATGTCTTTTAATATACAAAAATAACTAGGCACAATACAGTTTTGTGCAAAAACACAATGCTTGGGATAGCCTAAAAGTTTTAACAAACTTTCTGTCACTGTCTAAAACTGAAAACCCTGCTTTTTACACAGCACATTCATCTAGGCTTGATGTTCGAGACACAGATCATCCATTGATTAAACACATGATACAGCTGAATTATTTTATTGACTCTTGCATATGAAATACATGTGATTTTTATATCCTTAGATATACCAAAATTGTCACTTCTTGAAAATACAGAAATCATTACAGCTCTAATACACCATGTACACGGGAAGTTATCCTGGTCCCGTTTAGTCATAATTTATATGTGCACACAAGTGTCCAAATACCCCAATCATTCGTTCACTTTTTCACCCATTTACTTTTACCCCCCCCCCCCCCCCCTATGATATATATAATGAACACATTTCTGAAATATTATCCATTTAATTACCATATATTTAATATTAAATAAACATTATCTTCAATGCAAGGAAATACCAAAGGCAGTTCATGAAATTACATTCTGGCATAACGATAGTGTAGAAGTTTAAACAATCTGTGATTCAAACGTCAATATCACATTTTGGACCTCCACTCGAGTCGTAACCTCAAACATGTCGAAAATAAAGTCATATAATTATATTATTTATAATGCTGCCACAAAAAGACACGTAAAGGTTACAATTTTTTTTTAATTCCCGCAGTCAAAGAATGTAATATGACAAAACTTTTTAAACTGTTATTCTTACCACTCCGCAAACATCACCTTGATTTACTTTATGTTACTAGCACCATGTTATATGTGAAGGGACTCATGCAATGATTGAATAATCGGTGATTTATAATCATAATCTCATCTGCCTGATTCACCCACTTTATTTATCTGATATAGCAATACCAGTCAGAATTTTTAATATATTGCTGATTATATTATGGGAACTTCTATATCATTCATACACTGCATATATTAATAATATTGTGATATTAAATAACTTTTATCGGCATTAGGTTTTGTGATAAAACAGATCATGACAATATGTCGGTCATTAAATTCTGTCCTTTAAATTGAACATTTGCTAATGGACAGGTCACGTTGGACTGGGGAAAGAAATGAGACACCAATTTTATGATTTTTTGTTTTAATATATATTTTTTTTATATAAGGTAGGCTCCTACTAAAACAATTATCGTCCTGTAACGCCACTAGCCTCTGCGATTTGCCTTTATTTTGTTGTGATGAATCAGATGTAATTACTGTAATGTTTCACGTATTGTACATTTTATTTTATTCATTCTGTCCAATTATTAACACAATGACATTCAGACTATGCCTCTTCTGCTTGATTTTGCTCTTTACCCATTTAAATTTGTTAAAGTGGGTTAAAATTACTAACATTTGACTAAATGGGATTTGACTCTGTTCCAAGCTTGCTGATTAATGTATGTTTTATCTTTACCATGTTTGAAAGCGGTTATTTAATGTGTTGTTGAAAAAAAATGTGAACGATGATGCCACCAGGACCGGGGGCAACTGAGGACATGTCCATGGTAAATGAACCTTGGCTCTGGTGATGTATTACTTGTTTTAATGCAGCTGTACGGAGGTCCATGGCAGATAAATTAGTATCATGTGATGTGGATATTCACATTTAATAACCATGCTAAAATAAGTTGCTTTTAGCTTGCTCATTGTATTCAACCGTGAATAAATAATAAGTGAGTTTAGCCGTATCATCTCCACTTTGGTATTATATATCAACTATGTAATGATAAATATATTTTTTTAAGGATTGATTTATTGTTATTGTAATTATTTCTTTGTATAATAATAATTATGATAATAATGTCTTCATTTCATACTATAAAGTCTGCGACTATCATGTTTATATCAACTGACAGCACGAGATTGTCATTAGCGTTAATTTAACCATTTAAGTATATTTACGTTGCTGTAGGTTGAACTGTTTTCTTTGCACTTACTGTTTGATGAACTTCAAGTATCGTTTGTGCATGTGGATCTAGAAGGCGCAATTTCCGTAAGTTACTAATTGTGTAGCTGTGATTCTGTTTCAGGAAATAATAGTGGAACCTTAAATCTGTGATGTTCTCATTGTCGCCAAGTGACAGTTACCATGGTTACCGTAAAATTATTATTTTTATAACAATTTAATTTTTCAATATATAATATTGCAAGACGGTGTTGTTGCCATCTGTGTAATCAAACTGATGATGAACTAATGCCTGATTTTGTGTTTCTAATAGGCTCACCATACTTCTTACGCTCTATACTCCATACTCGCCATACTCGCCTTACTCGCCATACTATCATATTCGCCATGTACTCGCCACAATTATGTTCATTGCATGCGTGAAGCAGTTCACCTTGTACAATAAAGTATTGAATGAGACATTGACTTTTGGTATCATTTCTTCACATGCTCAACACTATTAATAGTCAAATGTGGGCAATTGTATTCTTCCAAGTATCTCCCACGACCAGCATAAATTTGATGTAGACTAATTCCAGTATTGTAAATTGTTAATCTCTGAAATAACAGTAACATGTGGTGGCCCAGCATTGAGCCAGCATCGGGTCAAGATTTCGTGATGGCTGGAAATATACTTCTGTTGAAATTCTGTCGACAAAATCATACAGCAGAGAGCGCCACCGACATTGTAACTGGTGACACACTTTTAGTCAGAAGGCCTGTTAATCAGAAGGCCTGTTAATCAAAAGTTCCTTTAGTCAAAAGGTCTATTAATTAAAAGATCCGTTTGTCAAAAGGCCCGTTAGTCAGAAGGCCCGTTAGTCAGAAGGCCCGTTAGTCAGAAGGCCCGTTAGTCAGAAGGCCCCCGTTAGTCAGAAGGCCCGCTAGTCAGAAGGCCCGCTAGTCAGAAGGCCCGTTAGTCAGAAGGCCCGTTTGTCGGAAGGCCCGTTAGTCAGAAGACCCGTTAGTCAGAAGGCCCGTTAGTCAGAAGGCCCGTTAGTCAGAAGGCCCGTTTGTCAGAAGGCCCGTTTGTCAGAAGGCTCGTTAGACAGAAAAATAGCCATACAAATTATAATGTGATAAATGTAATAATGTTTTCTTCTAAACAAGAAGTACTCTTTTTAATGTAAACAAAAAAAATTGCACAGTTGAAAGTAAAACATCTAAAACCTCGGGTCTGTACTTTTTTGCATAAATAAACTTCACTGAAATAGATGTGAAAAGTGTCTCTTGAGAAAACCACACAAGATTTCTCAACTCGTGTTGAGTTTGTAGCCATATGTTTAATCTAATTGTCAAGCGTTTATAAATGTAGCATTGCTCAGAATAAATAAAAAATTGTTAGTCCAAATATTGTGATAAATAGCATTGTTTTTTGACTATTTAGTGTAAAAAGGTTTTATCCGTATTAGAGAAAGGGACGTTTGACTAGGCACGGGATAACAATTATAGAATGTGATGACCAGTGCAGAATTTAAATCTCATTATAATCTGTTATCAGTATATTGACACATTTTCTCAACAGGTGTGAAAATTAAGGTACTCGCGTTGTTCATCTTGCATATTTACATTGTTCTAATCTGTTCAAAGACATGGGGTGTTCATTGCTGCCTTCGATATGCAATTATTATTACTAATATATCATTTTTTTCTTATATGTAGCCTATGGCTGCCCTAGCTCTAAGCAGAGAATGGACTGTCATTTACAGGCAGTTTGGCAATAACCACTTATCTTGATCCAATTATTATGGGTATTTTTTTATTTTTTTTATAGCCGGAAATTACGTCAGCAACATAAGGTTAAAAACATAATGAATAGCATATTATTATTTCAAACCTGATGAAGGGGCTAGACGTTGTTACCGGCACAAGTAAATAAATAAAGACAAATAGTTTTACGTAGGGTTGTCCACAGATGAGATGACTCCGGTGAGGTAATTATATAACGGGCTTTCTGACTAATTATCCTTACTTATTTTCTGACTAACGGGCCTTCTGACTAATGGGCCTTCTGACTAAGAGGCGGACACCTTGTAACTGGCCCAACTGTGTGTTGGTGTATTGACCCAGTAACCACAAAACATTTGTATAACATTTATACAATGTTAGACCAACGTCGAAGACGTTGGGCCGACGTTGTATAAATGTTATACAAATGTCTCGTTTACTGAGGAGGCAGCACATGATTTTATGATCCATCAATGAATATAAATTGGTCATTTCTACGTACTGGCCGTCGTCGCATACCTTCTTCGTTAATCTACTCAAATATGACCTCAATGAATAAAATAATGCTTGATCGGGTGGTGTGCAATATCGTTATAGTGTTTTACACATAAATTAATCAAACATTCCGCTGTTATTATTCATGTTATTCACATGTTGTTCTTGCTAATAACATCTGCTTGCACCTGTATGGTTATGTTCTCCTACGTTCGTATTATTTGGCTGGTATAAAGCCACATCAATTTGAATTTGTTGGCAGCTGGTAAATTAACTGCTGGACCCATATATCAATTATATACTTTTCCATTCATGTTTCAGAGCAAAACGAATGTCATGGAAATTAATAATCAATTCCGTAGTAGATGATTAAGCTTTAACTCGTTATGCACGAGTATAATCGTTTTGAATCGATTTTATTAGCCGATTAAATCACTGTTATTGGGAGCGAAATGTATGTTCAGACATCGAGATGTGCAAATGCTTGATCTTAAATTGAACAAATATGAGTAATTTTCACCCACTTCAAGTTGTGGGTCACGTGGGTGAAAAAGTAAATCACCTTATCCTTGCACATAGAGTGGTGCTTATAGTGCGTTGGGGTTGCAATCTGTGACCTTCTTGATTTTTTTGGTTTAACACCAGAAAGCACAAGGCTTTAGAGGGACACACAGTGAACACTGCCCTAAGCTGTATCAATGTTGGGCTACCGTCTTCGACGCTGTTCCAACATGGGTCCAGCATAGCATTTTCTGGGAACGTATTGGTTCGCTGCTGAGCCATCTCCATGAATGACGAATCATTATATAGGTGATATCAGCGGCTGTGCAAAAGCAAACAGCAGTAACTGCTCACTTTCCAATTAAGCAGTGATTGCTGTTTGTCTTTGCATTTTCTGTCCGACAGCCGGTGTTCGTGTCGGTCATTTAGCTGATGCGAGCCGTCCCTGGAGGCTTTCACTCTGCGGAAATGAGGGCCGCATTTATCTCATTTCCTCCCGATGACAGTCACTCCTCTCGTGAGAAGTGGCCAAGTTTGTCGTCCATGCTGACCCGCGTGTTTGTACACACCTCATATGTCACCGGTTGCTCCTACCGAGTAAACACAACTCTTGTATAACATATGCACAATGTTGGACCAACGTCGTGCAAATGTTTTGTGTTTGCTGGGTAATTGAACCACACGATGACTACATCAAACATATCGCTGGGCTAGCGTCGCAGACGGTGGACCAGTAATAAACCAACGCAGGCTCAATATCTCGTGTTCGCTGGTTATCGGCCAATAATATGATAATGATAACACAAGTTATTGTTCACATAAACGTTCTAGCTTTTTAAATGATGTAACTGTCTGTTTAACTGTTACCAGGTTAATATGCTTAATGATTCGATACAATTTTGTAATAATTCATTATACGCCAATCCGTTAAAATGGAAGTTATGTAGGTAAGGTATGTTCACATAATTATTTTTTGTTCATTCGTAGCCCTAAGTAAAGTAATTTAACAAACACAAATTATTTCAGTCCGGAATAGCCTTGCCTAATTCCGACTGATATGATTTGACGGAATACTTTTCAGTTCTGGTACATGTCCATGTATGTACATGTAGTAGGTTTCGGTGACGTCTGTTTGATTTGCGGCGTCATATAAAAACTGTTGTGAGCAGCTCGCCGGGCTCAGTATGGGTTGCTCACGGGGGTCAGGTATCAACCGAGAGGGGAATTTGAGCCACTATGATTTTTAGGCGTCTGAACTATCACGGATTAAGGGTCTGGGTGTGGATCAGTTCGCGGTTCGTGTTTTTGGAGTTATGACACTTTTTATGTATATGATAAAGCTAGAGGAGCTCTACAATCCTAGCTGTGGAAAATGCTGAGGCCGAAGGCCGAGGCTTTTTCCACAGCTAGGAATGTGAAGTTCTGATATTATAATAGCGATAGTTCTATTTTTAAAGAGTTTTCTCGTAATTTAAATAGGTAATTTAATTATAATAATCGATAGGTCAAATATTTTAAATGTATCCATGATTGTATTCGAATATATTTTAAAGTAATGTAATCATATTCAAATACCTTTCTAAAATTGAGAATTCGTAATCGTTTTCACAGTTTTACAACAGAGTATTCGCATTCGGTTATATCTGAATTTATTGATGCATAGGTATATGGTCGGCTAATAAAACATTTTTTTTGTTATGATTGTAATATTCTCATGAAAACTGATCAGTAGCCATGTTAGGATTGATGACTATGATCCCGAAGGATATGATGCACGCATTGACACTTCATTACACACTGAAACAGTGTGTCAATTTCGAAGTAACTAATAACTAGCTTTTTTCATCGTTGATATTTAACCTGAAAGCTCATCAGATATTCATATATTTTCAATCTCTATGGCAATTGGTACAAGCAGAGACCCAATAACATTATTCTTGAATATCTATGATATCCGACATGAGTTACACTTAGTGGTGCGATTTCAGACGCCACTCCGTATTCCTCTCTGCTAATCAAGGTGATGAGTATTATGATCTAGCCCTCCCAGCTTGCCGGTGGTCTGAAGACGGACTTCTTTAATAAACAGATAAATGTAACGTGGAAGTGGCAGCCCATTGAGACCGCAATGAAAGACAATATACGCCCAAACAGTTGATAGTTTCAGATCATATATTGTTATTTACAGGGCCACACTGGATCTCTTTGCGACCATTACTCTAAGTGAATACAGCCCGAACAAACACAGACAGATTTATCGCCCATAACACACCAGAATTATAAGCTGGGTCATAAAGGATATTACTGTCCAAGATATAATACAGCACATAAAACAACAAGTGGAATGATGTGGATAATATCATATAATTGGAACTCATTGTCTTCGAATCCACGACTGTATTAGCTTGTCGTCAGCATGGTCGTATCTACAGCTTTGTAAAGTGACAGATATTTATGGTTATTGTATACAAAGGCAGCGTAATCGTTTCCTAGGACACAGCCACCAGATAAGCTGTTTTTGATGTGCTTTTGTGCTATCGGCCAGAATGGCTTGGCGATATGCATCATCATTACCACTTTTACTCCCCTCATAAAAATGTCACATCCCGTGTATGGAATTAATTCTGTTTAGGACCTGTGCTGGCTCAGTAGGGGGACAAACAGGCTTGTCGGCTTTTATGGACCCAAATCACTAAGTTATTGCACATCCTGGCTTACTGAGTCCGAGACTATTTAATTTAACTGTACATGCAGGATACAGCTGTATGGAAATATATAACACTTGCAATTCGTAGCAGAGCACAACCAGGAATTCATCATTTTATCAAGATGACCGCCATCAACCAAGACCAAAAACGGTCAAATATGTAATCTTTGTAGTGTATTATCGTAAATCACATTCGACAAATAGCAACATTACTATTATATGAAAAAATGGCCATATTATAATCGCGTCAAGTTTAGTACTCATCGTTTTGACTTGATAGTCAGACTAGCATCAGATGCCATCACTGGCGATCGCCTGGCAAGCAAAGCACGACAACAGACGCGTCAGCACGTTCTGGTTGGCCGCAAATATGACTTGACTGCTGCGCATGGGGGAAGTGGTCGCGTTTGTGCCAAGCCGAGGGCGTGATCCAGTTTAGACAACAGGAACCACCCTGCCAGGTCTGAGCAGCAAGTACAACCGAAATGTGTTGTCCAAAAGAAGCATTACATACATGTTCTCAACTGTGAGTCACGATGTAATAACGGTATACTGCACACCATTCTCATTCATCAGATCTACTATCCTTCTATTAGCGTCAGCCATTCTCATTCATTAAATCCACTATCCTTCCACTAGCGTCAGCTAGTGGCTCTGATTGACTGCACTGTGGAATGTGTTCTGTAGAAATATTCATGAATTTGACCTGTTTTTTTATCTGGCTAATAAGGCAATACCTAACAACAAATGGTGCCCTTGACATTACAAGCCACATGGTCAGGGCAATGAATACACATGGCGAGGCAGGTCACTATTTTTATGTAAAAAAGCTGGGTGGGGTGGACCAGGCATCGGTTTGACTTCATCATTGCATCTAAAATGTTATATTTTGACTTCCTGTGGATATTTAAGCCTGACATTATGTGCTCATGTCAGTATTGTCTGGTGACATATATAGGCCTACATCTGTGCATGTATCATGTGTATTGACTATACCAATATAGTTGTATTATATAAGTCAGAAAATACTTTCTAAATACATGGCCAATATTAATTTTATGTTGGGCCAGCGTTGTAGACGATTGACATACATCAATCCACTATGTCAATCTCACAGCGTAAACTTTGAGCCTCTATCAGAATGCAGCAATTACAGAAGAGATCTCGAAGCTCTGTAGCAGGGCCACCTATTCTATCACATTCAAAATGGCCGGCTACTAGCCATAATTAACTTTACTATGTGTGCCACATCGTGCCAGATAGCTAGTCCATTACCATGAAACAAAATGTGAAGTTTCAGGTATTGATATGCCCTGAAAAATGTCAGCTCAATCTAATATTCAAAATGACCGATTATCGCCCATAATGAACTCAAACCGTGCCAGATAGCTAGACCATTAGTATGAAAAATACTATAAAACAAAATGTGTGGTTAATTAATTTCAAATGTTCTCGTTTTTAAATCAATCGGTGTGTTGTATTTAATTTTGTCTTAGATGATACTAAGCGTACTATGATCTATCCTTAGTCGTATATAAAATCCACTCAAAATTATATTATTCTGCAAAACATCACATACCTTATCATGATTACGAGAGGGTACTTCGATGTCAGTCTTTAGAAAAGCTAAGCTGGCATTACCCCAGCATTGGTACGTGTTTGCTGGCATATATGCGCACAGATGCTACCTATTTTGACCCAGTGTTGACAATGGTTGACCGCTGCTGTGTCATCTCGCTCACCAGTTTGTTCACAACCTCCGTGTCATCTCGTCTTCACCAGGCCGGTGCCCTTTCACATGACACCGTTGGACAGACCGTTCCCCTCCGAAACCGGACACCACACGCTTGTTCAGTCACGAACCTGACGTCAATGCAAGTTAAGGTAATCTTTGAAATCTAATGGTGCCTAGATCTAATGCCCAATTTAATTGTGTTTGCAAATTGAAACAGTAGTAACTGCTTACTTTGCAGTAAAAAGTTTTCGTTGATTTCCTTTGAAGTACAGTACCGTAGCTCAGTACTAGGGATGCCTACACGTCACCTACTACCTACTAACACACATCCAAATATCCCTACAATTCGTTCTTTCAGTTTTACTTGGTTAGATACTATTGTTCACCTTAGTTATGAAGCTGTTGTAGTGCGTCTGGGCTCTAGGTGCAGTGGCTACAACAAATACCCGGCATGTCTGAGCTTGTTAGGTTTCAAAGAAACAAAATGTTTCCTATCGCTCACTCGCAAAAATAGTATTGTGGGGAGAATATGACCTTGGTGACCAAGACGTAGCGTGATCGACCTCAGACCTCGAATCATGTGTCTGGAGGGCGGTGCCATTAAGTCTGACTCATTTTTTAATCATGTTGTATTAATGTTGTTGTCATTTAACTTAATCAAGACAGGCTATTTATATTTCGCACAAAAAATAATAGGAACAAAACAGAAACAAAGATATCCAGCTAAGATGACGCCAAAGTTAACGATGGTCAAACATGGTTCAACAGTGTAAACCACGACGCCAAGTAAGCCTAATTAAACGAAACATGGTATGTTAATGCATCAGCTTGTCTGTTACAACTTGATCACCGTTACAAAGTACAGTTTAGCATCGTCTAACTCCATGGGGACGATGTACGGCTGGATAAGGATCAATCTCCATTTCCACCTTCACGAAATTGTTGTGTCTTTATAAACATTAAGCAAAAAGCATGACATAATACAACGACTATAAATAGCAGTAACCGTTTTCTTTTCAGATAAACAGCTACTGCTGTATTTACTGATGTTAGTATCTACAACGAGGGAAGCATGCAGACAGGCCATAAGACTACAAGAGAAAAAACGGAGAGGGTATGCTGACTTTATGAGAGTCACATTCGTGCCCAACCAAGCGCGTGATCCCGTTTGAAGAACAAGCAACTGCCAGCCGTGTCTCCTGAGTAAAAAAAACAGTTTTTCAAGCAATCTGTTACTGTTTTTTTGGCGGTACACGCTTGCGCACTGAACAAGAAATTAAAACACATCACTTCATTATTAGTGAATAGAGAGTTATTATTCATCAAGTACAGTCATATTATCATGGTAGGCCTATGGTACTATAATCAGTCAGGCCACCGAACTGTTGATTATGGGGGCTTTTCATTATGGTCGGATGTGTTTTAAGTCAGGTAAAACCCTCTGAGCTTTTCATTCTTAGCTTTTTAAAGCTAAGAATGTAGAGCTCCTTGGGCTTTATTCTATACGTAGTGAGACCTCGCGATATAGAATCAAGGGTGTTATTAAAAATCCATATAACGATAAACAGCATAACCATTATGTGGAAATATTTATCGGCTCCAAAACTAGAGATCAAGTAACTAAGGATGGAAATACAATTAAACTGAAACAGCTACCTATTTTTGTAACTTTGCCTGATAATCTCCTTAACGTAATTGCAAACTTAGTATCGTCTGATTATCACCAGGTGACCTTACCTTCGTATGGATTACTTAACCCTTTAACCGCCGGTGCCGCATATATTCAGATTTTCATTTTTTATTAGCACATTAAGTACCACCTTTTAAACATATTAAAGATAAAATGTGACATCAATCAGCAATATTTGAAAAGAGTTGACCTCCATTTTGTCAAATCTGAATAATTTTAACTCACTTGAAGTTGTGGATCGCGTCAGCGAGACACAACTTCAAGTGGGTGAAAATTCAAATTGAATAATTTGGCGGTGAAAGGGTTAAGCCTTATCCTATTCAGAAATATATCGTATCAATCATATTATATTTAAGGCCTATCATATTATATTTTAGGCCTATATATTTACAACAGCCGCAAAAAACTGAAAATATTTCCTAATTTTCTAAATACGAATCAGTCAGCTGCTATGCGTGATCAACATACTTTACACATCACAGACTCTGTGTGCGATACCGCAGAGTCTGTAATCATTGCTATTCGTAAAAAAATCCGGTGCGTGGACGATCGATTGCGCAATGAATTATGCGTCATTGTTTGATCTATGATTTTTATTTTATTTAATGATGTCAGACCTAGATCTGATTGGAATAATGGCTTAAAGGGACTGGCCCAGGCTAAAATCATAAAAAAATCGGTGATTTTATTTTGGCTTCTGAATATGACCATATGATGTAAACATGTTCAAAGACTAGAACTGCAAAAAAAATATTTTTTTCTGCTGCGCATTTACCAGTTAGGCTAGATATAGAGACGCGATTCAAAAATAAGAAATACGGGAATTTCGTCTCTATATCTAGCCTAACTGGTGAATGCGCAGGCTAGATATAGAGACGTGATTCAAAAATAAGAAATACGTGAATTTCGTCTCTATATCTAGCCTAACTAGTGAATGCGCAGCAGGAAAATTAAAAAAAAATTGCAGTTCTAGTCTATGTACATGTTCACATCATATGGTCATATTAAGACGCCAAAAAAAAATCACCAATTTTTTGATGATTTTAGCCTGGGCCAGTCCCTTTAACGTGGGGATTTAAACACCAGTCTTTGTAGGATGATGTATCATTTGAATTGGGATACCCTCACATTTTTCATGCACTTGTTTATCATATAATTGTTGATGCTGTCCTCGTGATGATGTCGCGAATATTTGACTCCAATTTTCTAGTATTATTTCTAATATTCATAGTAATTTCTCACAACTGTTTTTGTGTGGAGGAAGATGTTGAAATTTCACTTCTTGAGCCGACAGTGTTTTGAGAGTGTGCACCAACTTTATCTTGAATCGACGTTGTGTTGGTAGTAGGCCCGTGCTGCTTTCCATGGGTTATCCATGGGCTCAGTTTTGAGCCAAAGCTGCTTTGTTAAAATGGATTTAATTCCGGATCAACAATGAGTGAACGATATTTTGCCCACCAGCCCAATTTCGGAGAGAAACATTCAGTTTATGTATTTCTCACCAACTCAATTTGAAGATAGCTTTAACTGACGTTGTATTTTTTTGTATTTTCAAACCGATCTTTCAGAACAAACGTTTTTTGATATTGCCCACCATGCAGTCCTATTGATGAGACGACATTGTTTGTGCAGCAAACCAGCCGCGTCAACAGCACAGACCCATGGACCCGCTCCATGTTTCTGGAGATCAACTAATTTGTGCCAATATTTAAATGTGTGTCACGAGTGTGAAATAAATCTCCCTCGTTATCGATAATCCATCCAGCATCACGACTAAGTGCAGTCAATTAGGATTTGTCGCCCACTTCCTGTCGTCGCTCAGGGCGAGAGTGCCTCTACAAGTCAACATGATTAGCATCTCTAGTTAACCCTTGCAACGCTGAAATATTTATGTTTATACCATGGGGACTAAAGGTTTTTTTTCAATTTGAAATCAACATAAATGTCTTAGTTAACTTTTCCGTTTCATTTGAATACCTATGTTATGGGTCTACGGCCATTTAAAATATTTTAATTCTTTCAGTGCGGAGGCCGTTTTTTACGTCAGAATCTGACATCTACAGACATCAGATTCTGACGTATAAAGACGGTCATCGTGCTGGAAAGGTGAATTCACAAAATGTCAACAGAAATAAGGTAAAGTGCAAAGTGTCATTCTGCAAAAGCGATTCAAGTCATAATGAAATGATTGTTAATGGTGCCGGGGAAGCGTCCAGCAAATAAGCATGACACAATGACATTATATTTACTTTACGAAAGGGTGTATCTGTCACTTTGAAAAGTGGCAGATACACCCTCTCATATCCAAAGAGCTGGAAAAACAATAATTTGTGTCTTAACGCCTGTCTCGCTGAATTATTCAATTACATCTTCTTCCATTCGGACTTTTTTACAGATTTTAGATAAGAAAAATGTTCCTGTATTTGAACATTCCAAATTGTATTATTCATATTATATATATGGAGCTAGCGCAACAGGAAGACTTTGGTGATATCCAGACCTCATTAAAAGCCGTATCCCCTCTTTGCATATGGAAGGGTGTATCTGCCACTTTCAAAGCAACAGCAAATCAGTTTGTACAGTTGGAAAACAAACCTGGCTGGCCGATAATAAGGGATTTTACCTAATTTGACTAGTTTTTGGCCTCAGGCGCACCATTTTTGGGACATAGCCATTTAAAATTTTGTCGCATTTAACTCGCATTTAATATATTGAATTTTATGTGATGTGTCAATAACCTTAGTTCTAATTGTCTTACCCTAAAATGACATTGAAGTCAAAAGAGAAAAAAGGCTGACAATTTTTTATTCTTGACAGAAGACATCTTACTGAACACTTTTAACATTGAAACCCCACACAAAAATTGCATACGGTAATTAAAGGATTCGTATACGAGCAATTACATTTGGCGTTCCAGAAAAAAACACCAGGGAAACATGGGAACTATTGTCAGCACCTACGACCTACAACTCGCAGCCCACAGCCAACCTCGTACCCCGGTATACATGCAGCCCCAATGTTGGTTCAACATAAAACCAACATTGGGACAGCATTTCGTGTTTGCTGGGGCTTTTACCGTTTAGGTCTTGTGGCCTGTGGATGCAATACAGGTATCATAGATGATACTTATATTGCCCCCACAGACACCCAGAATCTAAGTCAGGATGTTTGGGTTCAATTGTATATTTCACCCCATGACGTGTGCATCGTAAATTAATATGTGTTGTGGTTTTGTCTGTAATCATGGTAATTATTTTCTTTTCGTTGACGGCTAGGTTTTGATTGGGAGGGAATAGACCTACATTCGAAAATAAACAAATGAGCTTTAATTAGCCTAGCCCCGTACGTATACTATAAGGTGATGATTGATGTTCATCCCACGCTAGTTTATTCTATTTACAATAGAGTCATACTTAACATGCTTAAGATAATGCCTACCTGCATGTATCCAAGAAGTTTTGTTAAAATACACTTAATAAATACACTCAACCGGGCTGTACTTAAATAATTATGCTAACATGTAGCTATACACATTAATTAACACGGGTAAATTGAATAGTCCTGATATAAGTTTTGCATCATATAATGGCGGATATGATGGGGAACATGATCATGGTCATTGGCCAAACATAAGGTCCGAAATCTGCAAATATAAGTCAAAATCGGCTGTTACAATCCTCCATCTTCCAGGAACTCCAACTGATGTAGAAGACATGGACACAATACATTGAACCAATTTTGGCTTAATGTTGGCCCAGCGTTGTAGACGTTTGGTCAACATTAAACCAGCATTGGGTCATCGTCTTGTGAAGGTCAACGTTTTGTGTTTGTTGGTTTTATGTTGTTTCAATGATGGATTTTAAAACCAGAACTCCATCCAACACGAAACTTTCAACATATGGTTAGGCCTATTTTTTTAATTATTAAACATTAAACATGAATCGAGCAATAATTCCACAGTTCGAGTCGTGCATGCGACCAGTTACAATTAAATATTAGCATTGTCGAAAATATAATTTCGAAATTCCCAATACTACTCCAATAACAAATTATGTTTCTTTCGCAAGATCGATGAGCTCAAGACAGTATTGCGGAGAGCCTCCGTGACCGAGAGGTGACGCGCTCGGCCTCAGACCTCCATGGTGTAAATTTTGAGGCCTGTATCTGGCGGGCAGTGTCATCTCACTCATCTCTCCATCCTCAGGAGGTTCTCCTGGCCCAATTCAGCCTGTATGTGCACAAAAGTGGCCTAAAGTCCGATTCATTTCATTTCATTTATCTAGTCAGTTTTTACTCGATACTGATACATTAGATAGTATTTTTGTTCATCTGCCCATGAGCCACAGCAGTAGGCCTATAATAGGTGTTCTGACCGTTGTTCTCTTGAAATAAACATCAAATTTGGTTTCGGCACGCCAGCTCTCTGCTGCGATTCATGTACGTCGTCCTGGCACTTCCGGCACTGACCGGAAGTGGAATTAATGACCGATCATAATGGCGGCCGCGGTAGTCTGGCTACTGTGAATCAAAACCTGTGCTGCTGTATTTTAGACAAATAATCCAACCCAGCAAAACAGAGGCATTGATCCAGGTGCTGATATAATGTTAGGCCACCGTCTGGGGTATTGAATCTGGGTTGAACCAGGATTATGTCTATTTCTTGTTTTGGCCAGACGTGATGTAAAAACACAATATTTAAATGACGAACATCCACAACAGCGTATCTTAAAAATTTGTTTTAATCAAACTCTTCAACTTCAGTGGAATTAGGCTAATATGGATTGTTAGAAATGTCAAAACCACAAATACAATATTTATATCAATGTAATTATTATAATTAATCAAATGGTATATACAGCAAAAAACAAAATGAGGGGGGATCTAAGTGTTTAGGTAATGCTTGATATCAATTAAACCGCCAAATAAAATATGGAGTATATAGACTGATATACATTTTAAATGTTGGTAAATACAAGGGGGAGGAAAACGCTAAGAGAAACATTGTGATAATAGTTCATTTTGCATGCTAAAAGTGGAAAACATCGGCGTGACAATAAATTATATGTGACTATAGGTGTTTAAGACTGCCTGTATATTTTTCGATTGGTATAAAAAGATTGATATGGTCCAGTATATTTTTTTGGCAAGCACGTGACAAATACAACATCTTGCCTTTTAAATTCACGTGACTTTGATACAACAGCATAAAAGGATACGTTGAATTATTTTTCTAATCTATGATGCAGACATATGTGACCCATCACACAACAAGGCAATGAGGACATTTGTTTCTTTGCTTTGACAGCCGTGTCCTTCCAGTTTCATCAACTAAATAGTTTTGGAAAAATCGTTGTTACTTTTGATTTTATGGTATTTTTTAAATTTAGTTAAAAAGTAATCATGAAAATTAAAATTGACGTCTTAAAGAATTGTCACACTACTGCATGGATGTACCTTCTCGCAGGACTGGTCACATAATTATAATTATCATCAAACGTGAATGACTTGATATACATATAGGTAGGAAAACCAGGTCTTTAAATAGAAAAAATGCTGGACGTACACTGTAAATGAGGGTTTACATGAGTTTAGCCACACCTCTTTTAAAAATTACGACTTTCACAATTTCCTTGAAATATAAAGAATACCGAATAATATCAGATTATATTGGTATAATAATTGTCACTGAACACGATCGGCACCTCTATTATTGCGCAAAATTGACTTCTAGCACCTACACATAAAATCAGTATAGCTATCGTAAAAATATGAAAACCCTCAAATTCCGCTTATATAATTTGTGACGGTCCCAGCCGAATGTATAAAAAAGTTTTATGGCTGCAATATAGGTACTTATTTTTACCATTGCTAAAAAAACGTCATTTAGCACGTTTACGTTACCTCTATTTATCCATGCTAATCGGCATCACACATATCAATGTAGAGTGTTTCAAGTACATTTTTTGTATATCAATACATATTGTCGTGGTATTACAAATGTATCCTTAGAATTATGAGCATACATTCGTTGAACGACGTGGTTTGAAGGTCAAAATAATATATGAAAACAAAATGATTGTGACTATCATGATTATGCAAACAGCAAAACGTAGTACATTCAACATTAGTTTAAATGGGTATATTGCATTTTAACTTTGGATAGCTTTCTATTGAACATGTAATATATAAAATCATCACCAGAACAGTGAGACACAAAACGATACTACAAACATGCTGTGAGGGTCGCTCTGTCCAAAATTGGTCAGGATCAAATAGGATTGTCGTCACTTGGCATAATCATCGATAAAACTGGAAAAGGAACAGAGTCGGACCGCGTGATAGCTGATACGCTACGATAACATGGGGAGTTATGAGCCCAGCCTGATCCCTGACAATGTGAGTCCTGGTGATTAGGGTTCCACATGGTGAGAGTCTGACGAGGGTTCTCCCTATTCCTTAGATCACCATTTAGGGAGTAAAGAAGGCTAGGTGAAGTCAATGCGTTTTTTATCAATGCTGATTTAACGTTGGGCTAGCGTATTTATACGTAATGAACAGTATTTACAAGCCTGAATTAGGGGGCTTTGTCTAAAGCGATGTAAACGGCTGCACCCAGACACTGCAAAGCGGAATCTTTAAGTATGCTGATAAATTATGGACAAACGTTGCTGGAGTCTCTATCCTACAGATCTCGATAATCTCAATGAACACATGGTGTGTACACAGTGTACGCAAGTAGTACAACAATCCGCTCAGTTATAAACATTGTACAGACACTGTGCAGAGCTTGTGTGTGCGGATTTTGTTGGACAAACGGTACTGCCATCTGTATCTTTCACGCCTCTACCCGGGAAAGGCATTCATCTGTTTTTTTGGATGTCCGAAGTGGTCATGGATGTCACCATACAACGAGAAACTCTGTTATCTTCATCGTAATATATATGGTGAAACATCCAGTGCACTGGGGCACAAGCAGGCCTACGCCTACATTCCACTGATATCGATCTGACAAAATTCTTTGAAAAAGACTCAAACTAATTTCTATACATCGTTTACATATGAACGTGGTATCATTTATTTTATCCCTGGAAACTACAACTGTGCTGCTTTCTGGTGAGGTTCGCTCTGCCCACAATTGATCAGGATCAAATGGGGGCGTCATCACTCATGTGCAGTTGGCATAATTGTCGATAAAACGGGAGATGATGTATTAAAAGCTGAGTTGGACTGCACGACGGCTGTCAGGATAAACTGGGTGGTTACGAGACCAGCCGGATCCTCGACATGTGAGTACTGGTGATTAGGGCTCCACCTGGACCGAGTCCAGGGAACATTTCTCCTTTCTCTCTGATCGCCACCTCAGAAAGAAAGGAGGTCAGTTCTCCACCCGTCTGGATCGGTGGATAGCGCGACGCTTCATACCGAAACAATACATGCCCGACTTGGCAGCTTCAGTTAAAAGCGCTGTAATCCGGATCAGTGAACGGCTGTATCCAGGCAGGGCTGAGTGGGATTTTTATGTGCACTGATCTATTTTGGACAGACGATACTGCGATCTGCAGGCTTCAGACCTCGAGCCTTTCGGGACTGTATTTTTTGGATGATCAATGGGGCCACTAAGGTTAATCTGGAGACTATTTGTCAGTGAGAGACTCCGCTACCATCATGGTGAACATACCTCCGCATTCACTGGGATCCGTGCGTGTGTGGACACTTTGTATGCCGAGAGTCTACTAATATAGATATCGTCGGCTCGGAGCTAAAGGATCCTATCTGCCACTCTGACGAGTGTCAGATAGGATCCTTTAGCTCCGAGGCGACGATATACCAAACACTCGCCTATAATATAAATATTTAAACCTTAACAATCTAAATACAAACATGTCAGTTAGTAATATACAGCTGTAAATTATAGTCACTGTCCCTTCTTTTTACTATTGTTTCCAGACAGCATTATCCCACCGAAAAACGAGTGGACTAGATTTTACCCTGCATTATTAAACCAGTGATTATTATTTTAACAATGTCAAGTGCATCTGAGGTCAACTTAGAAACACTGGCAGACATTCTACCGCTGCCCGTGTCTGTGACACATCGTCTTTGCAGGCTGGGTTGGATACCCCTTTTCATATAGTAAACATAATGGATTAATCGTATTTAAACATTAGACCAAAGTTCACACATCTGTTTTTCGACAATTACGCCTTATTTTGAAATACTACAAGCAAAGACACAAATATACTAAACAAGAAAAGAAAACCCACTAAACGAGAGCGTTGACCCATTATGACAAATAACGACCTCTTTATTTCCAATAATGTCGCCTGCTTCACACATTCTAGGATATTATAAGAACTCAAAATCATCACCGTTATATTCAATTTTATACACTTTATAACACCACGCATCACATTTGGATAGACATCACTTTTGTGTACATATTAGGCTAGTGTAGTCATTCTGGCACTAAATTCACGGAAATCAGGACAAATTGTTAACAAAGCTTTCATGATTAATTATGGTAGATATAGGTCCCAGCTAGCAATCCTGAAAAGTCCCAAGCAAAACTCCTGTTCAAATTTGTTAAATTGAAGAATAGTCTGCCAGCCAGGGGTACACATTTTGATGAAAAAATTGAGTGATAGCATATTTTTTGTTACAAGCAAACTAACATCATAAATGTGTTTAGTAATTATTGTCAAAGAACAATACCCGAGTGGCTGACATTGTTTTACGTGTCTCTTTTTTTCGCAGAATAGCGAAATTCAAGATGGCCGCAATATGCACTAGCCATTATGCTAAAAAATCCCACATATCTTCCCCAATAACTATGCAAATTGTTAATGTAATATATGGATTCGTATTTTTAGATGGTCAAGGAATCTGAATATCAGAAAATAAGTAACATTTGAAACGTCTTTTGCAAATTTAATTGTAAAAGACTATTTCAAACCAACAGTTGTGATGGATATATTATATTAGTTATGTACATTTGTAAATATTTACATGGATAATATGGGTCCGGCTGCACAGGAATTTAAGAATCCACCTGTTTATCATGTTCATGTACCCCTTAATACCATACAATCAGGCTTCGACATCAATCTGGTTTGACGCACCGTGCTTTTCTAAGTCATCATCTGTATTACAATAACACGCTCCGGTCGTTTACAGCTCGTGCTGGTCAAGGAGACAGGCCTGTATTTACACGCAATATTTGTGAAATCCTTTTCGAAAATCTTACTTTGGCTGTAAGCCGCACACAAGGTAGGCTATAGATCATCAGAATATAAAGATTGGTGCAACATTGTCCCCAGTACCATGAGTACTAACCTATGGCTCGACGGTATGTATATTTAGGAAGCTGGTTAGGCTATATTGCTATCTTGCAGTCAAGTTCTTGAATCCCTTTGGAGCAATGTTTGAGAACTGGATAGACGGGAAGACATTCCAGTAAGGTGGTATAGATGCCATCAGCTCAGGTGAAGTTTTATTGACTCAGGATAGCCACAAGGCAATATTCGGTTCAATCATTTTTATCCCACGCCCGTAGCAGGGAGGGGGATTTTAGTCGCGCCAGGATTCTGTCCGGCGTCTGGCGTCCGGCGTCACGTTTTCTTGTGTGCGCAAAAACTCAAAAACTTCTGGTCAAATCTATTTGAAATTTTAACATGACATTCGTAGCAACATGGGGATGTGCAAGTGATTTTGTAGAGATGCTACCAAAATTCAAAAAGGCCGCCAGAGGGCAACTCTAAATTTTTTTGTGGGTGCAAAAACTCTAAAACTTAAAGTCAGAAATTATTCAAATTTTACTATCCCATTCCCCATGATATGGAGATGTGCAGGTGTTTTTTTCAAGGTTCTACTGAAATTCAAAATGGCCGCCACAGATCAACTTTAATTTTTTAAGGGGTGTAAAAACTCAACAAAATTGTTTGGTCAATTTGTTTTTAAATTTTAACATCACATTCCTAGCAACATGGGGATGTGCAAGTGATTTTTTAAAGATGCTACCAAATTTCAAAATGGCCGCCAGAGGTCAACTCCAAATTTTTTTGTGGGCGGATAAACTACAAAACTTAAGGAAAGAAATTATTCAAATTTTTTACCATCACATTTCCCACGATATGGAGATGTGCAAGTGATTTTTTTAAGATTTTACTGAAATTCAAAATGGCCGCCATGGATAAACTTCATATTTTCTTGTGGGCGCAAAAACTGAAAAATTGAAATCAGTAATAATTCACATTGTACAATCACATTACCCACCATCTGGGAATGTGCATGTGATTTTACTGAAATTTAAAATGGCCACCACAAATCAACTTTTGAAATATTTGTGACCGCAAAAAGTCTAACCTAATTTATGATGGGGGATGATATAGGTCTTCAGTCCTCTTGTTTTGTACTATCATTTTATACGTGATTGCACACAGTGTTATACTTTCAATTCTGATAATTTTAATACCATTTTCATTTGTCTATCTTTATTTGTGAGGCGCAGTGAGATAATAGGCTAATCATATGGCGGTCATCTTGAATTTATGCAAATTAGGCCTCCTGTTATAAGATTTTTCCCATATAATCTCAAGCTACTATTTACTTACTTTTTACGTTAACTTCCTGCCAGTCAATCTGTTTATTTTAGTTATCATCTGTATTGTTAATTTGTTGCATGTCGCTTGTACTAGCTCATTAGTGCTGATATTATATTTTACTCTTTACAGAATACAACTTATCTTATCTTATCTTCTTATGAAGGAGGTGAAAATATCACAACTCTTCTTACAAGGAGTCAATGTGCAAATGTTGTGGGTTTATACAAAGATGTACACCTTGGTGAAAGAGTCCATGGACTATCTTGATGTCTGAACAGTTGTAGCCTACCCAATATGTACGATCACTTCTGGATGCAGAAAACATGTACAGTGTATATACAATTTGTACGTTATACTGATATTCACCAGAATACATTTAGTTTGAAACGGGTAATGCTTAGACCGTTATATAAGTCACCGAGATAAATGCCGTAACTTGGCATCAAATAATCTTTGATGGCGAATTGGGCATACCATACTCTTTGATGTCCAATTCCAGCCTGACAAGAGATAAAATGGTCATTATCTGTATGAAAAACACCGCTGATTATATCAGGAATAATTATTGTAAAAACAATGATGCATATCTTCTGTCCTTGCAACACTGTGCCTTCCCAAGTGATCAACTGGGGAGTCACTGCAAGATGCTGCCTCTTGCAAAACACACACAAATCTGACTGATACATGTACACTACTCCTCACACATAAAATGATACCCAGTGGGTGACCATTAGGCGATGTTCGTCTCCTCAGATGAAAGCAGATTCAATCTGTCTTACGACGATGGGCGTGTTAGAGTTTGGAGAACACACGGTGAGATATTCTTGGCAGCTTCTCCAAAACAAATACTTTCACAGTCCGTCCATAATTTCATGCCCTGGTCTTGGACCTGTCTACGAATATCTTAAATATCTTATGAAACCCCTCAGGGATGCACGAGCTTGTATATATTTCCTGTTGAATAGTCTAAAAAGTGCACCACAATGTATGCGATCCGATAGAAATCGGCATAGCAAAGTAAATTGGTGTGCAAATTGCGATGTTATTAATCCTGAGCTAATTTCTAGCAGGACTAGTGCGCCAAATAAGTGCGTCGCTACGTCGAATATATACTGCGTCGGTCAGTTAATTATGTCGATGCGTGAAATACACAAAGCCTATCAAATGTCCAGTTTTCATTAAAAAAAATATCCAATTTAATTAATGATACTGAATCAATCACTTTTATGGAGATGAGCGACTTGTTTCTATGCTGGGCTATATCAATTTGGGTGCTGCATATTAGTTTTGCCGATAAAGTGGGCGCTCACTGTCATGCTAAGCCATTACTTGCAATAAGATAACACAGTGTGATTTAATATAATCTGTGTGAATGGTACGTGGTATGAGATGTGATGCTTTATGGAATATAGCCATTGTTTGTGTCATGTCAGATGTTTCAGTACTTTAGGAACGCGGTTTCGTGTGCATAGTATCCTGGCTCACACTCATTTTTCATTGTCATTTTTTGAATCTCACACCGAAGCGTCACAATATTGCAACGAGGCCAAACGCTACGTTAACCGTTGCAGCTCGGGGACCGTCTTTATACGTCAGAATCTGACGTCTTTATACGTCAGAATCTGACGTCTGTAGACGTCAGATTCTGACGTATAAAGACGGTCCCTGAACTGAAAAAATTATATATAATGGTCGTAGACCCATAACATATGTATCCAAAGGAAACGGGAAGAGCTAACTAAGACATTAATGATGATTTCAAATTAAAAAAAAATATTTTGGCCTCCAAGATTTTCATAACAAAATTCAGCGCTTCAAGGGTTAAACAAAAATCTCCTATCATCTGTACTCTGAGAACTCCTGGACAGCAGATACAATTTATTGCTTCGATTTTCGTCGGAGATAATATATTTATCCATGAGAGTGGCAGTGCTGTGACGGTTATATAATCAAACAGATAAGATTATCAGAAGCAGTTTGAGACAGGCGTATCTTTGATGGTTCACCCCGGCCTGGCAGTGATGGAAGGGCAACTGACGAAAAACTGTGAAAAACACGGCTGATCTAATCTGAGGCATAAAAAATTATATTGCAGTACAAAGGCAAACAAAAGTAACTGCTTACTTGATGAGTAATCGGTTGCTGCTGCCTGCTTGTCTTTGTATGAAGGTGTAGTATATAATATAATGCGTCTTCGGCTGCAGCACTACAGGAACTGTGCCTTGTCATGGCGAGCTACTGCAGTCATTACGATTAAGAGCACCACCATTATTGTAAGCTTTACCGTCGTGCAAAGACCAGCAGTAAAACCATAATGTTTTTGCAAAACCAAGCAACATTAGCGGATTTCTTGGATATAAGCAGTTATACTACTGTCTGTTTTTGTATGCATTGCAGAATAAGTGGCTCAATATATGCATTGATGTCACAAAAGGTCTTCGATGACGTCCAGACATGAAAGATAAATCAGAGATTGTTTCTTAATCTTACAACGCTGAAATATTTATGTCCAAACCATGGAGACCAATTGGTTTTTCAATTTAAAATCATCATAAATGTCTTTGCTAGCTCTTTCCACCTAATTTGAATATCTATGTTATGGGTCTACGGCCGTTAGAAATATTTTAATTCTTTCAGCACGGGAACCGTCATTATACGTCAGAATCTGATGTCTACAGACGTCTGATTCTGACATTTAACGACGGTCCCCGCGCTATATTGGTTAATACCTAACACGAAACCATGGGATAGCTTAATGGTCCGAAGTTGAAACAAAATACCTGATGCCGGCCCAGAATTGAGCCGAAATTACATTTGGTATTTTCTCCGGCAGCTGCGTTCGTGCCGGTCATTTAGCTAATGCGAGTCGTCCCTACAGGCTTTTACAAAACGGCGATGACGACCCCATTCATCTCATTTTATCTTGGTCACAGACAGGCACTTCTCTCGCGAGAAGTGGCCGAGGCTACCGGTCCTCTCCGACCCGCGTGTTTGTACACTCCTCCTGGGACACGATGGAACGCATTACCTCAAACTGAGCAAGCATAGAATTACTACCTAGTGTCGATAATGTAATTCTAGTTTTCTCTTTGAATGATTTATGTCAAATAAAAACACGACAATCTGAGCATTTTAAAGTGAAATCAATCGCATACCTAAGATCTGTGTTTGTCGTTTTGAGAATACCTGTGAAGTAAACAGGGCATAGGCCTAAACTGTTTTTGCTTATACTGCTTCAACTTGACTGATAGAGCTTCTTCAAAATTTAGATTTGTATTTTATTTGGGTGGTACCAGTATCACGAGCTTCACAAATTCTATTCATGAGGGTAACACTAATATCTGAGGGTAGCCTTGTATTACAACGGCCTATGCTGCAAGTCCGATATAGCGCTAATCTGAGGGAAGCTTCTATTTTGCTAATATTCCGAAAACACACTCATGTTAATGGATATATAAGGCTGCTATGATCTCTCTAAATGTTCCCCTTTACCAATGTCTGTTACTGAGAATTGTCGTATTTCGTGACAGCTACTGATCAATCATTGCTTTGCGTTTTATCTGTAACCTCAAATGTACATATCACAGACAAAATATTTTGTTGTTTAGATTTAGATGCATGTTTGTTTTAGAATCGGTACAGGATTATTTGAAAAATGGAAACTGGTTAACTGAACCCAATAAGAACTGAATAAATGATTTATGTGAGATTATATTGAATGTACGGATTCTAAGAGCCTCTGACCAGGCCAAGATAGCGAGTGTATCCTGTGTGCATCGTGAATGTACTGTGACCAACATCAAAAGGCAGTATCTGCTTGGTTTTTAAGTAAGCAGATACTGTTTTTTGGCTTTGCAGAGAAAAGCAGACGTTGACCAGTCTTATTATGTCAGATATTTGTTCTGGGCGGCTGGCAGTAACAGCTCCCGGTATGAGAGGCACGGCTGATGAGTAGCCTGTTTGTCTGCCATATCTCACGCTAGATGGCGCTGCATGACAGGTGTTTGATTCTGGGGGATTCGACGACAAGATTGGTTCTGGTACGGCGGGCTTGTCTGTATCTGAGATGGCGCGCCTGTTGCTTATTGCCAGAGCAAAGGCCAACGCTGAGCAGGAGCCTATCCGTGCTTTCCTTTTATGGTTTGTCATTCCCTGGTAAACCCAACATGATTGGCTGTCCTGTCGTCGCCTAATTGGATCAGGGCCCCATACCAGTCACTGCTCCTGAACACCACGATTTATCTTAATATGTTCATCTCTAGATAACGAGCATTCGGGTTATTCCTACGTCGACACTTTTAGACCAAATTTGTGATTGGTATTACAAAATTAGCATACGAATATATCACGAAGGAATTGTGACCGGGATCCAACTTCTATTGGCAAGCGACGAATTCAGCATCTGAACTTGATAGATTATTGTCCCACAAGATCTTGCAATTCATTTAAATAATTTTCAAAGTCAAACGTTGTCTTAATAATACGATATATAGTGCATTTTTAGTTGAAGGTCATCTAAAGGAAACTTAAGTTACTAAAGTAGAGAAATTGCCTATCGTGTTAGAATTTTAAAATCTTGTTGAAATTGTAAATATAACTCTCTGGTCAAATATGCTATCCCCTATTATTTCCCTTAAACTATAGAGGATAACATATTTGACCAGACAGTTGTTATTTTTATAGTATCAACTGTTTTTTTTATAATCGACAAATGTGAAAAACATAGCTATTTTAGAACAAATAAATGATCAATGGTTGATAAATAAGGTACTATTTTCAATACCTATGGTTAATCTTATATATTTAAACAGTTTGTGAAAAGATTACGAAGGTTACCTAAATTTTGATACACAGGCCGAATTATGCTTTAACACCAATCATCAGATATAATTTAAGATTAAGTTGAAACGCTTTTGTTTAATATTGAAAAAACTCTTTAAGAAACTCATTTATTATTTGATGCGAGCACCCTGCTTTATTATTTTTGGTCTATTAATGGCTGCAGCTACATTACCACTTTTATTCCCAAGCGCAAATATCTTGAATTGTTCCTAAAATATATCTGATGTTTTTATGTCCCAGAAAATATTCTAACAATAATTTAGCTGCACTTCCAATGATCTAAAAAAATACCGGCCTAGCAGGATAAGGATATGATGGTATTAGCTGCTAGAGCTCATCTTAGATAATTACTGACACAGATTATTGGAGTTTGATCTAAATGTTGATTTGCATTCTTTGGATAGAAGGTCCCATATATATATATAACGGTGTATAGATATGGAACAGTTTTAAGGCTTTCAACGCGGGAATTGACTTTAGACGTCAGAATCTGACGTCTGTAGATGTCAGCTTCTGACGTCCAAAGTCGATTCCTGCACCTTAAGAAACTTTGGTCTCCATTGTTCATACAAAACTGGATGAAAGCCACTGAAGATGTAATACATTCTGCTCATGTCTGGCCAGATTTGACGCAATCCCTTGATGGCCTAGAAAGCTTAAGTAAAGAAATGGTTTCTTGGACAAATCCGGCTTAGAAGCATCCTGACACGATTTTCTACTTGGTGTGTTCACAATCAGTAACAAGTAACAAGTAGTTTATTCTGATGGTCTTCTTTAGTAGAAGACAAGACAGAGTTACTAGGAAGGCGTTAGCACATGATACAATATATACAAGGTCACTTCTAAAATTTACAAATTATTATTTTGGCAAAGATTGCCAACTGTTTAGGCTTTTCGCCCTTTACCTGTTTAAAAAGTTCTTGAAGGTAAATAGTTGAAGGTCTTAATATATAGTATTTTGCCTCTATATATTTTCTACGTTCTTCTTTGAAATTAACACAGTCAAGTAAATAGTGAAATTCATCTCCTATATCTGTTTTACAAGATTGGCATACACGCATATCACTAAGGACTTGGGACCGGACACCGGCCTCTATGGGCAAGCAATGATTTCAGCATCTAAACTTGGTGAATAATTTCTCAATAGATTTGGTAAATCATTTAAATAATTTTCAAAGCCAAACGTTGTTTTAATGCTACGATATATAGTACATTTTCCTCTCTATGATATTGATTCCTGCCATTTTTGTATAAACTGATCCCTTAGTCTCAGTTTGACTGACTGTTTGAATGCTTCAATAGAGCATGGAAGTGTTTGATTTAACCAAAATCAAGGAAACCCACAATAGTTCAGTGTTGTTTTTACAGTTTGTATCCATTCAGATTTAAATATATTTTTTTCATCTAATGTATATAATAATGTATAAATGGTATTAGATATCTTGTGTTTATCTCTTAAACACAACCTTGCCCAATATGTCTACATACGATTTTTTATTATCAACATCTAAGGGAACAACGCCCAGCTCTCCGTAAACCATCATAGAAGAAGTGAACTTATTTACAGATAAAACATATTTAAAAAATCTAAGCTGGAGTCTTTTAAGTATGTCAAAGGTTTTCGCTGCCCCATACTTTAGCTCCGTACAACACTACTGGTTTAGCAATTACATTATAAAGTTTTAACATTATATCCAGTGGGAGAGATAAATTGCTGGCTTTTTTAGAAGAGAAAACATAGCTCTACATCTTTTCTGATATAAATGCGATTTTGCAATTTTAAATTTGGCATTATAATTGAAAACTAAGCCTAAATAGTTGTATTCATCTACAGTATCAAGTATATGTTCACCGAAGTTAAAAATATGGTGTTTCCGTAATTGTCCCCTCAAAAAAAATAGGATTTTGGTTTTATTTACATGTGCAAATCAAAAGTATCACAATATTTTTTCCATTTCATTCAAAGATGCTTGTAAGTCATTAGGATTTTCAGCTAGTATCACTGTATCATCAGCTTATAAAAGTATATAAAGTTTAAATTATGGCACAATTTCTTCATCAATATGTTCTTTTTGTATGTTTTCTATGTCTTTTAAGCCATCACATTTACGAGATATAAAGGACTTTAGATCTTGTAAATATATTGAGAAGAGAAGCAGAGAAAGATTTTCTCCCTGTCAAACGCCAATGTTACAGGGAAACGAATCTGACTCCGCCTCGGCTGTTAATGATACACTTGATTTTGCTTTTATATACATGTTTTTTATCACATTAAGTATTTTCCCTGAAATTCCGGAGGATAACATCTTAGACCACAGAATTGTTCTATTAATTGTATCAAATCCTTTTTTATAATCGACAAAACAGCAATATAGTCGCTGGCGCTTACTGAGATACATATCAGCTAGTGATTTTAAAACAAATAAATGATAAATGGTTGAAAAATCAGATTTCAAGCCTGCTTGTTCTGCCTGTACAATGTTTTTTTTTTCAATAAATATAGTTAATCGTCTATTTAAACAGCTTGTGAAAAGTTTTCCAAAACAGCTTAGCAGTGAAATTCCTCTGTAGTTGTTGAGATCATCAATGTCTCCTTTGTTTTTATAAATAGGCCAACTTACACTTTGACACAAGATTAAATTAAAAAACTAATATTGAACGAATTCGTTGCGTGAATGTTTAAGAAATTCATTTATTATTTGATCCGAGCCCCCTGCTTTATGGTCTAGTTTCTCCATGGAGTACCGTAAATCATGTAAATGTATCAGTATGACGGTATCCTGCATCCAGGTTATCTAGCCAATTCAATTGAAGTTGTGTCTCACAGATGGGATCAGCAACCTTGAAATGTGTTAAATTATTAAGAATAATTATTGTCAAATTAAAGGCAGCGTGTATCACGTTTTTAAATCGTGCTGAAGAAATACGTAATTCACATTCGAAGGCCTTTTAAAAATAACATCCACATAGTCGTGGTTTGCGACTGAATGTTACCATTGCAAACATCTAATCATTCTGATATTAGCCTTTTAGGTGCTAATTTTTATTTTTTTTAATATTTTTATTATTACCATTTTTGACGTCCCAAATACCAGTTTTTATAGATAAAATAATAATAATATTATGTTATTTAATTCCGAATTCCATAAATGTTAATAATTTTAATACACTTGATGTTGTGGCTCTCGCAAGCGACACAAAACTTCAATCAGGTAAAAAATAAGTATTTTCATTCAATGTTATAAAGTAGCATTACACATATTATTAGCTGTCTTATGAAGAATACACTTAACCCGTATCCTGCTAAGTTAAATTATTTCAATTTTTAACCACCTGAGGTCGTGTCTCGCTACCGCGATCCACAACCTCAAGGGGTTGAAAATGTTTGTTTCATTTGAGAAAGATTTAAAAATCTTGATGTTTAAACACCCATTTAATTCCCAATATTAGGGATTTGGTCGACTAATAAAACAAGTTTAACCCATACAGCGCGGGGATCAACTTTAGTCGTCAAAATCTGACGTATGTAGACGTCAGATTCTGACGTCTCAAGTCAATCCTCTGTAAAAATTAAAATATTTCTACTCGCCATAGAGCCATAACATAGGTATTCAAATGAATCAGAAATAGCTCACTAAAACATTTATGATAATTTCAAATTGAAAAAACCTTTGGTTGCGATGTTTTTTTACAAAATAATTGAGCGCTTTAACAGTTCAAGGGTTAAAACGACAATAATCGTGATCGGCAGGCAAATGGTTAACTCAGCAAGTGCGTTCATGAAAAAATAGGTAATTCTCCACAAGGTATAACTATTTCAGGGTATAAAAAAAGACGTAATCGTGGTAATGGCTTCCGGATGGCTTGTTTTCCTCGAGACAGTCTTAATTCCGGGGTAAAAGCTACATTCAGACTTAACATACCGTCCACATATCGCGTGATGGAACTGGATGATTAAGTAGGGATTTGGTTGCAGATCCGACTTAGAAGACATATTTGCTCTACTATCTTATACACAATCATCGTGGAGGTAATCGTATCTTTCTTAGGCATACATATACATAATGTTATTTTAATAGTTTTCCTTTTTTTTTTGTTTCATTGTTGTTATTACTATAAATTAAAAGGATACGCAATTTTCAAATAACTACATATGCTTAATATGAAAATATTTGAAAATGTATTTCCACTCTGGTATTATTATACTATAAGGTATTTCCACATGGATTAATCCTATCACTAGTTTTGTGTTTCACGTTGTAAACTCTGAAGAAGGTCACTACCAGAGATTACTTGCTTATACATTTTATACTATTTCATATTAAGCTTAACTATATTATACAATAATTATTTAATAACTAATAAAATGATTTATTATTCTAATTTAAATGATGTAGGTATATTTTTTTAAACATTTGACGTGAATGATTCTTCAAGGAAGCGAGCGCAGTGTCCCATGCTATGAAAAATCATTTTGTACAAAGAATATATGAAATGTCACATATCAAAATAAATAAACGTCCGATTTTGTATACGCTCTGCAACAACAGTCACCCGTTACTGTCATTTAAGAGGCTACGTGCTGACGTAGGGCATTGAACAATTAAATTTCGACTGAATGTTGAATCACCATGTGTTACTTGTTTCAGCATTTGAGGGTGTTTTGGCCAATTTGTCACATTTAGTGGTGTATGTGAGCAACGTGTACTAAACATAAAGCAATAAAAGACTAACTAACCCAGCAAACACAAAACATTTTGTACAACATTATCCGACGCTGGCCCAACATTGAAACAACATTGGGTGAATGCCTTCGTCGCCTCGGAGCTAAAGGATCCTATCTGACACTCTCAGATAGGATCATTTAGCTCCGAGGCGACGATTTGTGCAACGTCATTTAACAACGTCGTAAACATTGTAAAACTGCTATACAAATGTTTTGTGTTCACTGGGAACACAACACTATGGTCCAACACCAGGAGAGAGAAAGCATTTGGATCACACGATGATTGGGTGTCATCTCTGGAGTCGCTGGTGAGTCCCATGACTGTGATCCCAGGAACAAACACAGGAGTACGACATGAGAGTGAACAGATGATACAGATAAATAATATGTTTAATTCAATCTCTATGTCGTTATCGACCGTGTCTGTTCATCCTCATGTACCAGTTTATACCTTTCATGGCAGCAACCGTAACAGTGACATCAGCAATATGAAATATTGAGGATGCAGCTCCATTGATAATATAACAGGAGTGCCAAAGGCAGCGACAGCTACACCGCAATGATTTTAAGACAAATAACCGTAACTGTTTACTTGAAAAGTAACTAGTTACTTTCGTCTGCCATTGTAGGTTGTTCGTGGAAAACATCAGCAAAATAATAATACTTTTCAACCGACCACTTACACGTATATATGACCAAATCAGTCGTATTTAGTGTCCAAGAAATCAATTACCATATAAATGTATGTGCAGTGCTGTAGTTCTTTTCGCCCGCGACCAAATCACAAAACATGCAGTCCATACCACGGGGCCATAATATCCCCTGTTGAAATGAACAACCCTGCATATGATTCTTTTGACTATGCCGGGCTGTTTCATTTCAACAGGTGATCTCATCCCTGTGCCAGTGGACACATCAAGTTCTGCCCAAAACCCCATTCATTCATTCATTCATTCATTCATTCATTCATTCATTCATTCATTCATTCATTCATTCATTCATTCATTCATTCATTCATTCATTCATTCATTCATTCATTCATTCATTCATTCATTTATTCATTCATTCATTCATTCATTCATTCATTCATTCATTCATTCATTCATTCATTCATTCATTTATTCATTCATTCATTCATTCATTCATTCATTCATTCGTTCATTCGTTCATTCGTTCATTCGTTCATTCATTCATTCATTCATTCATTCATTCATTCATTCATTCATTCATTCATTCATTCATTCATTCATTCATTCATTCATTCATTCATTCATTCATTTATTCATACTGATCGGAAGAACAAGACAACCTACTTTTCCTGGTGTGTCATTAGCACAGCAGTGAAAGCAGCCCGCAATTATCCTCTCAGCCTTACAAATAGTACTTCTCTAAGACGAATTGATCTGAGACTGGATACGGCCATTTCGTATGACCTTTTAAATCTAATACTCCCTCCCCATGCCAATAGCGTTCTTCTTGAGATATACATGATGGTCACGCTGTAAGTAGTAAATAATTACAAATATATCCGCTTTGGAATCTATGCACACATCCCACATGCTATAATTTTATTCAATCTGTAAAATTAAATGACCATAATGACACACAATCTGGCAAGCCACATGTGCTCTTCGTGCTTGATGATAACAATTTGGGGTTTAATTTTAATTAGCATCAATTTACATTGTGATTGCTGAATCATTTTCAATATACACAATAGAATGTGACCTAACCAGGTCAATGCATGTTGAATAATATGAATTCTCTGTGCGATGGAAGCCACACATGACCCCCCTCAAGGAATGAATGGGGTATCATCGACATATAATGAAATGATACACAACGCATCAAGAATGTTGAAAACTTTGAAAATGGCTCTAAAAATAGACTAAATGTGTCAGAGCACCGTGATAATCCTTACTATGTAGATCAGGTAACTACCAGCTCAATCCGGAACAACAACAAACTCAATTGCTCAGAAAAGTCATGGCATAAATCCTCAATATCTAAGGATCATTGTGGGCCTCTTGAAGTGATTCAGTTAATAACTGAAGAAGAATTAACTTTTAGAAAAACCGCCATAGAATTATAAAAATAAGTTTAAAAATAAATACGCCCCTGTATATGTTATCACGTGGTTGGTACATTGATTTACGTCGTTTTCTGCACAATCTTGGCAATATCGCAACCGGAAGAAATTCGAGTCGGGACTATTCCCTACTCTTATCGAATGACTTTAAGTGTTCTTTATAGTGAACAGTACCATAATTATACAGTTGCACTACACACTCCAGACCATCGAGGCTGGCGTGATGTCCATGATATTTACAGTTAAGTGATACTTGGGAATTGCATTATTCAGTAGCAGCGTGAAAAGTGACGCTCCGTCACTCATGACAATTTTATGCAGCGTGAACTCACGCTTTGAAAAGCGCTGCCTTCTGAATATTGCACGGCAATCACCATTAGCTTGGGACGACGCTTTCAGATTTAGGGATGTGCAACCCAGCAAACACGGGACGTTAACCCAATGTTGATTCAACATTGGCTCATCGTCTTTGATGTTGAACCAGCATTGAATCAACATTGGGTCAACGTCTCGTGTTTGCTGGAATTTGTTCTGCTTGACTAAAATACAGTGACGGCTTACTTGAAAGTAAGCTGTTACTGCTTTTTGGCTTTGCATGGCAGTGCAGTACTATAATGTCATTATGCGGACTCCAATGGAAAACAATGAGATGCACTTTGCTATTTCATACCACTTATTGCACAGTCTTACCGGACTGCCCTTTGCTAATGATAAATACTAATCAACCAGCTACTCGTGGCATGATGCATGTCAATAAGATTAATACAATGAGGGATCAAGACTTCGACAATTAACCCTTTAACCGCCAAATTATTTATTTGAAATGTTCACCCACTTGCAGTGATGTCCCTTTTATGCGACTCACAACTTTAAGTAAGTAAAAAATATCCATATTTAGCAAAGTGTAGGTCATCAATTTTGAAATGTTGTTGATTGATGTCACGGTTTATCTTTGACATGTTTAAAAGCTGGTATCGAATGTGCTAATAAAAAAAAGAAAAAAGGGTTAAAGGGTTAAATCCAGCAAACATAAACCATTTGTGACCCGTTACGCGGAAAGGGCCGTGAAGTCTAAGTTTTCAAAATTTTTAGAGTTGATATGATAGCCGTGTCCTTTCTGTTCCGATAACTGAAAGAATTTTTAAATAATATTCATGACTTTTTGTTTTATGAGATTTGTACAATTTTCAGATTAGTTATCATGAAATTTAAATTTACAAATGACGTCATAAATAACTTTACAAAAGCCGCGGGGAGGTACCTTTTCGCATGGCGGGTCACATTTGTACAATGTCGGTTCAACGTCTTCGACGTTGGTCCAGCATTGTACAAATGGTGTACAAATGTTTTGTGTTTACTAGGGAGGATGTTGATTTGTGTATTCACGCTATGTGCTATGAGAGAGACAACACCTGGAGATTGATGAAGCCAGAACACGTACACGGATCTCAGGGATGGGAAAGCAAGCCGGGTATCACCCTGAAGACACGACATTAACCCTTTAACTGCCGGTGCCGCATATATTTGGGTTCTCAGTTTTTATTAGCACATTAAGTACCACCTTTTAGACATGTTAAAGATAAAATGTGACATCAATGAGCAATATTTGAAAACATTTGACCTCCATTCTGTCAAATCTGAATAATTTTCACTCACTTGAAGTTGTGGATCGCGTCAGCGAGACACAACTTCAAGTGGGTGAAAATTCAGGTTGAATAATTTGGTGGTTAAAGGGTTAATAATGTTAAACCAGCATCGAAGACGGTGGGTCAGCGCTATGCCATTATTAAACCGACGTCTCCACTCGTGTTTATTTGGGCAACGAATACATTGTCTATCTTTGCTCAAAATGCCCATTAAGCAGTGGTTTCTCGTTGACAGTTCCCCTAGCAGCCAAAGCTGACACTAATTTGAATGACATAGAAGACATTTTGGGTGCTATGCAATATTATATACGAACGTTTCGACAATAATGACAATAATGTATTATATGTGGCGTTTTCAAGGAAAGATCTGTTGATAACCAGTAAGACACATAACACACCCAGTTATCATGCATTTTTTATCACGGATTATGTAGAATGAATATTTCACCAACTCCAAGTCATCTTCATCCACTACCAGTCGAGAACAGCGACAGCAATTCGCGGCTTGTAGTTGATGAAGATGTCAGGGGTAAATTCAGGCTTGAAAGGTAAAAGTGTTAAAGAGGTAAAGAACGTCACAGCCAGGGTTGGATTAACGTAAGATCAATAATTGATAAACCATATTATTTATGTTATGAATAACTGTATTGTTTGTGAATAATCGTACGCTTAAAGATAACATCTCCTATATCCATTTCCTATTTCTCAAAAAATGACAAAAAAATGAATTTTAAAATCGGGTTTTCAGGGGAAACAAGAATAGTCTATACTAAATTTTGGAAACATGTCCAACATAAAGTGATATATTTTTTGAATGGCTTCGGGATCCGCTTTAGAATTAGTTATGTACGGCATGCGTTTTTAATCATGTTTTAAAAAAGATAAAATGGACAAACTAGGAAGTTTTATCATTTCACGTCATGTTACTGATTACCTCTTAAAATGCCAAATTAAATAATCTACTTGTTTACTCACTTGACCTGATGTCTCGCTACCGCGACCCGCAACTTTAAGTGAGTGAACATTAATCATATTTGTTTAATTTGCAAATTTGATGCCTAAACACACATTCAATTCCCAATATCATTGCTTTGGTCAGATTAAAAACGAACATGCTAGTCGTGCTTAGCGGTGCAAGGCTTAGAACTCTTGGTCAGATACACACTAAATTAATCAACAAAGGTGAATTAATTTCGCGGATTCCTCGGTCAATTCTCAAACAATTTTAATGAAGTTTTACACACTATTTTCCATCCATGTCTATTTCAAAATTTAGACCATTACAATTTCAATATACTATGAAACTCGGAGACGAAGCTAGAGGGCAATATGTTCAGTTATTTACTTAAATAGACTAACTTTTAAACCATACAAAATTTTCTTGTACAATTTCATGACAATCGGTTGAGAATTGACTGAAAATCGGCGGAAATCATTCACCATGGTTTAATGTGAATCCGACTATTCTAAACATCCGTATCACATTTGGTGTCGCCTGGCATATTTTGAATTAATATACATTCACATCAAGTGTACACAGTATTATCCACCAAATGTGGACGTCCTCAGCTTTTGTCACACGCGTGGCACTAGTTACATTTATAAAATAATTTCACAATAAATTCACAATAATGTGAATCGCAGCACTAAAAGTGCAGTAGGGTCAAACAATTTAAAATTAATAGTCGTGTCTTTCCTGTTTCATAAACTCAAAGCGTTTTAGAAAAAATATTTATTACTTTTGATTTTATAAGACGTCTTAATTTGTATTATGCAATCGTTAAAATGTGAATGATGTCATAAATAATTGCAAAAGATCTCGATGTACCTTTTCGCGTGGCCGGTCAAAAATTGCTTTCCTTTGGGATCCGAATTTTGACAGCAATTCGCATCTCAAAGTGAATGAAAATGAGAATAATTAGATAATTGGATTAAACAATGATTACCCACCAATGAGGCGTGATTCTGGATAACTAGAAGCCGGACGATTTGAATAAACGGATCCATGCTCTGCAAAGAAGAATATTGTTTCATAAACACGGAGTAAAAAAATGGCGCGCGTATTTAGAGGTGACTTCACCTAAAATCTGTGATCACGAATTCATAAAGAATGAACATCAAATTGAAATACTTCAGCACGAATTTTGACTCACGAATACGTTATTTTTTAATTTTATAGGAGCATCGATTTAAAATGTCACCACGTATTAACCCAGTGCTAAGTTTATTTTTTACATACTTGAAGTTTTTATCTCGCTACCGCGACCCACATATTCAAGTGAGTAAAAAATACTCAAATGCATACAAATTTACTCAAAATATATGTCAAATTAGCTAATTTAATTCTAATTTCTTTTTCGTATTGTTCTTGCGAAAGGTACAAGCGAAAGGTCCAAATAGGCTTAGAGGGTTGATTAACCCTTTGACCGCCAAATTATTCAATCTGAATTTTCACCCACTTGAAGTTGTGTCTCGCTGACGCGATTCACAACTTCAAGTGAGTGAAAATTATTCAGATTTGACAAAATAGAGGTCAACTCTTTTGAAATCTTGCTGGTTGATGTCACATTTTATCCTTAACATGTTAAAAAGGTGCTAATAAAAGAATGAAAACCCGAATATATGCGGCACCGGCGGTTAAAGGGTTAATCAAGATGGCTGAGGTCGTCAGCAAAGTAAGGGCTCATCTGCTGTAATTAAGCCTAATTACTAAAGGATTTGCTGATTAACCCTTTAAGCGCGAAGCACGACCATAGTCTTGTTTAATTAACTTTTATTACCCGTTAAATCACTTGGTATTGACAATGGCATCTGTGTTTAAACTTGAGGATTTGTAAATGTTTGGTCTCAAATTAAACAAATATTATGTCGAGTAATGCTCACTGCCTCGAGTTGTGGGTCGCGGTAGCGAGACACATTTTTAATTGGTTGAACATTCAAATTGTCTCGCTTAACGCTGCAGCCGGATACTGTCATAAATGATGACTTATTGGTGAACACAATGAAAAGTATATTTTTATGTGGTATAAATTTGAATGCAGCATTTTTCTATGAAAGTATTCGAAATATTAATGGAAATGTGAGTGACATGATATCTAAATAAAACTTGTGTTTAATTACTTATCATGATGTGAACGTTGGGTAGAGGTAGTTTACGCGCTGCTAATACCACAAATGTGGAATCAAGTACCTCTTAAGGGTCGTATGATCTAAACTGAGAGGATGACAAACCGCTTTGTCTTACATACGATACTGTACGTAGTGCAAGGCAAAGGCAAAAAGTTGTAAGTGCCTAATCACACCGAATACCGGTTAACTCGTACCCATGTCAACTCGGACCCATGTCAACTCGTACCTTTGTCAACTCGTACCCATGTCAACTCGTACCACCAATATATGTCAACTCGTACCACAAGTGATGTCAACTCGTACCACCATTAGAATGATTAGATGTCAACGCGTACCCAACAAGTCAAGTATCAGATGGTGGTACGAGTTGACATCTCTTACCACACAATATAAATTATGTCATTTAGTACCCGAGTCAGTTAGTACCCATGTCAACTCGTACTACTAAAAAATGTCAACTCGTACCACAAACTGCCACAAGTGATGTCAACTCGTACCCATGGAGGTGTCGAAATTGATTTTATCAATTATGTGTGCGACCGCGTCCATAATATCTCCATTTATTTAATTATCTTTAAATTACCAACAATTCGTTTTTTGTCTTTTTCTGTTAAGACGACAGGAATATTTGTGGTTTGTTTTTTTATATATTAGGCATAATATCAATGACGTAATGTCAACACGTGATCATTCTAATTGATCGCCGTTTAAATCTTAGTGGTGAGGTATTGAATATGTTCCGTCTTTTAGAATGTCCCGTTAGAAATGTTCCGCGTTTAGGTAGTCTCATCATCAGATGTCAACTCGTACCAAAGATAATTCTATAGGATAATGAATGTAGTTTATACATAACTTGTAACTATTCTTTTATTAGTAAAATAATACCTAAGTGAATCATCGAGCCACGCATGTAAAATTGGTTTAGCCGCAATGGTCGGTTCCCCCCCCCCCCCCCCCAGACAATGCCGTTATGGTTATTTTCGGCGTTGCGTCATAGTGGTTACAAGTCAAGACAATTAAATGCCTCCAGGTACAAATTGTTAAATATGAACAAAATCTTGAATGAAAAAAAAAATATATTCAAAACAGTGATCTTACTATTATTATTATAATAATATATCATAATATCTAAGATGTTTTTCATACCCGAAAAACGGGACAATTATAACAAAAGAGAAAACTTTAACTACTGTATTCGACAAAGCGCCTGGACAAATTCAATCTGAAAACGATTACCATATCAAACATGCTAAGCATGATAAATATAATAACTATAGAAATAAGATAATTATGATGAATTGTTCTACAACAGATTGTGTCAGCACTTGGAAAGGAATCTGTTTTCCACCGACAACGAGCGAGAAGGACCAATGACATAATTGCGGATTCAGATGTCTCGTATGACAGTGTCCTTTCAAAAGCTCCTACTATGAACCTTACTGTCAGATATCTCTGATTGTGAGACCAGGCATCAGTATATTAACCCTTTAACCGCCAAATTATTCAATCTGAATTTTCACTCACTTGAAGTTGTGTCTCGCTGACGCGATCCACAACTTCAAAAGAGTGAAAATTATTCAGATTTGACAAAATGGGGGTCAACTGTTTTCAAATATTGCTGATTGATGTCACATTTTATCTTTAACATGTTTAAAAGATGGTACTTAATGTGCTAATAAAACATGAAAAACCGAATGTATGCGGCACCGGCGGTTAAAGAGTTAAAGCTCGTCCAGTCTGTTGAATTCGCGAAAATAAAACGGATGTCTTGTCAGTATTTGGTAATCAGGAAATAACCTAGTTCAGTTTAACTGACAACAGTTAGGCCTACTGATATTCTCGATTTAACCCTCAAAGCGCTGAATTAGTTTTGCATAAACCATGGAGACCAAATGTTTTTTTTAATATGAAATCATTATAAAAATCTTAGTTCCCTTTTTTCGATTCATTTGAATACATATGTTATGGGTGTACAATTATTATAAATATTTTTACTCTCAGTGCGGAGATCGACATTAGACTCAGATTCTGGCATCTAGGCTTACGCTGTGAGGGTTAGGGCAACATCAATAGTGGCGAAAGAACATTGTTGTGTGAGTCTTTCTGCACATTGTGTATCGCGACAATTAGAAGTTCAAAGTGGGGATCACACCCTACTCTTATTGAATGACGTGAATGCCACTGTGCACCATAAAGTCCTCTTGCTGGGTTAAGTTGGAATTCAGGAGAAACCGAATGCCTTACTCGACCCATTTCATGATCTCCGGTCAGTGCAAACGCAGAAAACGAGAAGCATTGAACGAAGCATTGAACGAATGCAGTCCACTGTCCGCCACGCTGGCCTGACATCAATCCAGCATTGCTTTAACCCTTTAACCGCCGTTGCCGCATATATTCGGGTTTTCATTTTTTATTAGCACATTAAGTACCACAATTTAAATATGTTCAAGATAAAATGTGACATCAACCAGCAAGATGTGAAAAGTGTTGACCTCCATTTTGTCAAATTTGAATAATTTTTACTCACTTGAAGTTGTGGATCGCGTCAGCGAGACACAACTTCAAGTGGGTGAAAATTCTGATTGGATAATTTGGCGGTTAAAGGGTTAACGGTTTGCGTCTGCTGGGTATGCACTTTGAAACTGAATCAGCAGCCATCATGACCACATGACTCACAGTGTTCACGAAGCAATTATTTCCACTTAGGCCACCACATACTGCATGGTCACCTTGGACGGCCATGCCCAGCCGATAGACATTAACTGTGTACTTGTCAAATAGGGAGTTGCTAACTTTTTGCTTTACGGAGCAGCACTGAGAGCCTCCATCTAAGGTTTGACAGGATGACTGACTGGCTGTCACTGACACCTGAGAGGATGCCATTACTGCGAAGTAACCCATCAATTCCTCGATAGTGAACTGCAATGTAACTGGAATATATGTGATTGATCAGATTCATGTGTAAATCCCAGCTAATACGAAACGTTGAACCCATGTGGGTCTAATGCTGGGCCAGCGTGGAACATTAAGTATTGGCAGAAAAGAGCCAGACATTAAAATTCATCTATTTGTAAAAAAAAAATTCTTGCAAGCACTAAACTCCCATCGGTGTGAGAATGATTTATTAAAATTGATAACGTTATCGAGCTAACAATACATTTTTAAGTTGATCAAATCAAGATGGTCGTCATAGTCTCGTCTTCGGTCGCACATGAAAACGGGCAATGCGAATAGACTCGCAACGCCCGAAAACCTATACCAGGCTTCAATGCACTATTGGGAATTATAAACAAAAGGTCGATAAAAAAGTCGCCAGCTGGTGGTCATTTTGATGATGGCTTTTGATTTGAAAGCCGAACTAATCAGGTCATCTCCATATTCATTGGTAAATTCACATAACAAATTGGAGAGATCTAATAATATTTTTTCAAGTTATGGCTTTAACAAGAAATGTTTTTTAGCCCTAACCTTTGTTAAACAAAATGCCAGAGGAATTGTATGGCTGTTTAGATTATGAATTCAATCTGTTGGACCATGTTGGAGCAGAAACCAACATTGGCGGCGGCGGTGGCGCACGGATGGGACGACAATACCCCTTCGTGTGTTTGACTGGTGAGGGTTGGTGGGAGGAGGGTTTCGCAAAGACAAATAACAGCACCGTAAAGCTACGTTCACATACACACGAATCAGAATAGGAACACGACATCGAAATACGATAACGATGTCGTACACGAAAAATTGGACACTAACACAAGATTATAAAGTGCAGCACGTGTAGGCCTACAGATATAGACCCCAGCTATTTTATCATTCTGGAAACTATTAAAATAAATTAAAATTACTTTCAATTTAAAAATAAATAATTGAATATTTGAAAATATATAATATGAAAAATCAACGAAATTAATTTCTAAATACAAAAAAAATAACATTTAAAAAATATTTTTTGATTAAAAATATGTTTGAAAAAATCCAATTTTTTTTTTTTTCAAATCAAATCAAGGAAAAAACGTAGAATAATTCGCGATTAATATAGATTTTTTTTAAAAGGCGGAGGCTATTGACCCTGTCAATACTGCAGTTTCAACTGTTATTGACAGGGTCGTGCTTTTGCTGGAAAGATGTGTCGGAAGCATTGATTGGCTAATCATCCTCCTGTCAATAACGCGTATAAATGCACTATTGACAGGGGTGACCCTGTCAATGGCCACTTGCTTAATTAAATTACAAATATATATCTTCTTGTCAACACGTTGTTGAGTTTTTCCCATTTGATCCAAAATAGTAATATGACGTCAAAGTTGGGTGGAATTCCTAGTAAGGTATCATATTGAGATTTAAAAATTATTTTAATATTTCAAAAATATATATATTTTTTTTTAATATATGTATGTTTTCAAAAAAGAATTTAAGCTAAAAAAGTGTGATTTTCCACTATTTATTCTGAAGTCTTAAAATTAATTTGCAATTAAAAATTATATATTCCTGCCTCTTCTAGTCAACACGTGGTTAGTTTTATTCCCATTTGGTCCAAAATAATGATATGACATTATATATTATGTAATTCCTAGTACGGCATCTCATACAAAATCAATACTTTTTGGTATTAATCATTCTAGAAACTATTAAATAAATGAAAACTCGTTTTCATTTTAAAACAAAATATCTTCTGATCAACACGTGGTTGTTTTTTTCCATTTGGGCTAAAATGATGATATGACGTCATGTTGAGTTCCTAGTATACCTACGGCATAGCATGCGTTTACGACATTCATCGCGCGATGTATATGCGTGATCCAAATAAACTTACTTCGTGCTCGTAGTATTTATACATGTATGTTTGTATCATTTATGCTCGTAGTATTTATACATATGTGAACGTAGTTTAAATACGGGAGCCGTGGATTGATGTATTCGTTTTACCCGATCAAATCGATGTTTTTCAAAATGGCGGTGACTGAGAGCGATCTCGACTCTAAGGTCCGAAATGAGTTGAGCATGCGATCATGTGGCTGAAGTGTTACTGATTTTACTCAACTTATTATCGACCTGATTAATGGAGATCAAGCTTTAGATATTACCGTCCAACGTTTCTAATTCGATTCAATCTGTGACTGAAACCTTCAGTTTCAAGTCCTGTTTCAGCCACGATCCTTTTAACCTTTTCACTTCCATACATGACGGAAATTTCCGTCGTCATTCGTCAATGAACGTAACCATAAAATGACACAAAATTTCGTCAAATATATACTACATTTATGTATTTTTCGTCATTTGAAGCTGGAAATTGCGTTAGCAATTCCAGCTTCAAATGACGAAAAATAGAACTCCTACACCAGTATATCTGGATCCTGGCATGTAGGCTACCCCGGCCTGGAAGTCAAAGGGTTAATGTATGATATCAAAACGAAGTTTTGTCAGTAGCTTAATTGATACACCACTTACATCTAAATAATGGCACTTCAGTTGTGATTGCAGTAGATAAAATGATACGTGATTAGTCCGGTCATGAATCAATGGCTTTCAGGGTTTTTTTCAGCCATTTCTTCATTTGTTAGGAGTAATGACTGGTATGAGGCCCTGATCCAAGTAGGAAACGACAGGACAGCCAATCATGCAGGGTTAGTACCAGTATAATAATTACAGGGAATTCCAAAACATAAGAGACAAAGACGGATAGGCTCCTATTCTGCATTGCTCAGATGCTCGCCGTACCAGAACCAATCTCGTCGCCGAATCCCCCAAAAACAGACACATAGAGCTCTAGCTCTCACATAGCGTGAGCTATGACAGGCTATACCCATCAACCATATTCTGATCGTAGATGTTATTCTACAATACAAAGACAAACGCCAGTAATTGATCACTGGACTGCTATTGTTGCTGGGCGTTGCACGGCAGTATACTACAACCAGCCTAGGGAAAGAAACTAGAATTAGGCTAACCAACGTTACGCTAGATATTTTATGTGGAAGATACTTGTGTATTGACATACTGGAAACAGTTATTTCTAGCTACATCACTGAATTATACAATTTTGCTACAATATAATAATTTATTATTATAAAATTTGGTTAGTTGGAGGTCATTTATAAATCCTTGCGAATGATTGGCCAATATGTTAGGCTTATAAATTGATTTAGATTTGTAAGTGGTTGTTATAGCTTAAACATCACACTATACTACTCTTATTATGATGTTACTTTTGGCTTTGCACGGTTGTTATAACATTTTCATAATGTTAGGCCGATGACAGGTGGTGTTTAACAAGCACAATTCCAACGATGTCTGTCGCATGGTTGGCAACGCTGTATGGGCCGCTACTTCAGCTTCATGACCTGTGACCTTTAAAATTAAGACAACGGGAGAGGATATTATCCTCACGACTCTGTAGTTTATGGGCCTTGTTATGTTCACAAAATTTGTTTTAGTTGGCTGTTCCTAATTCCACCTCAGTGAGCTACGCCAAATTAAGCCACGCAGTGTACTTTCCCAATATCAACATTTTATGTTTATTTACAATTATATTTTAGTATGTATTTAGGCACTTGCTCTGAATGACCAGGCCGACTGATCTCATGTACCGGCAGAAACAACCACGTGTACATTGAAATGGTAGGCCCTGCTGAATCTTGGACAGTGATAGAAATAATAATTATAGTTTTAAATGCACTTAATACCCAAGTTGAATATAAACTTACTCGTCGCCAAAATTTAGTTTTCCTCTTAGGACGACCAGACAAGAGGAAACATTACGCTGCTCGGGTGGGACGTTGGTACACGTTCGTGGCATCGCTGAGATTCTGTTGGACAGATAACCCAGCGTATTGATGTAGGACACCATATAGGGACCTTTTGTCAGGATGACAAATGGATTCAGCTTGGTATCAGGCATTGTTATCCCTTATCTCCATATGAGGTGGGACGTCTGCCCCGAAATGGCCTGCATCAGTTCTTCTTATCTCTCGGCTGCTACTCTGCTTGTAATGCCAACATGCAGTAAGCAGCTACAGATTTTGATTTGCGGAACAGTACAGATTATGGAGGACATAATCATCATGCCGTGCAAAGACAAACAGCAGTAACTGCTTACCTAAGAAAATACTTGTTTGTTCTCTGCAAATTTGAGCTACAATAGCACGGATACAAGGAACAAAAGTAGCTGTTTTGGTCGCTGTTGCTTATATTGCAGGCCGTTGCATATTTACGTATTTGTCCCAGCTGGTACATTTGCTGCTACTTTATTAAATCTGTGCAAAAAAATCAGTCACACCAGGCACCGCTTTCCACTTTGTTGTTGTGCTCATATCAATTTCATCGTAGACAATAACTACAAGATTGCTGAACGTAATTACTTAGATATTTAAGTAGGCCTAAGTACGTGGATGGCCCTATTTTTCAAAACTTCTGAGTATCTAAGCATACCTAAACAATGTGACACAGAAAGCTCGCTCTGTTTGTTTCGGTACCGCCTAGTGCTGTCAGCTGGGTTATTTAAATTAACATTTAGCAGCAATGAAATTACATAACTATATCCCTCCCTAATTAATGTTATTGATGATGCATATTATAGAGGGTTATGGAACAATAGGGACATGTACACAATTTCACGTCAACTAATTGTTTTCGGTCTCTATAATACCTACGTTCGAAAAATCTTATATTTGTCAAATAGTTTTCGAAATTAATTAATCATATTTTCTGATTTCGCTTAATCTGACTATTACTTTCAAATTTAAATAAATCATTTACATTTTGTTTTTGAATTTTCCACAATGTTGTTAACTTATCTTTCCAATACGGTTTACTTGATTTTAACAATTATTTTGTTTTAGTACATGTTTACATATTTGGAAATAGATACATTCTATTAAAAAGTTGTTTAAAATTGTTATTTTTCCTAAAATCTGCTGGAGGAAGTGTGTGTACATGTATATACTAGGCTTACATGCATAGTGACTCTATGGCGTCTTCTACTTTTTTTCTGAATATCTTCTCGCTGTTGGTATGGGATGTAAGATGTGTCGCACCAACTGTATTTGTTTAGCACGTATTTTAACACCTGTCTAAAATCCTGGTTTGCTTTTCACTCATGATTTGCTGTAGATCGTATATCAAACTTTTCATTTTTTTCTGACTAAAAAAGCATCAGAATTTTAGTCCATTAACCACTCACCGTCTTTCGTCATTACTGTATGTATATAATATAGTCACTACGAGTTTCGTCCACAAAGTTGCATAATACAAGTTTTGGCTATCCTAATTATCCATTGATCAAATTGTATTTTTTTCCTTCGGCTCATTGGTAGACCTGATATATGGCTCATGAAATAAATACACACGAGAAAAATAAAATGTGCAATACTATTTCGAATATTTCACAAATATAAATAACTATTTTTGTTTTGTTGTTGGAGACGTAATTTGATGTTTAGTTTATAATATTGGTATTAGACGGGCTTGTCTTCATCTGAGATGCTCCGCCTGTTGCTTATTGCCGGAGCAAAGGTCAACGCCGAACATGAGCCTATCCGTGCTTTCCTTTTATGGTTTGTCATTCCTTGGTAAACCCTACATGATTGGCTGTCCTGTCGTCGCCTAATTGGATCAGGGCCCCATACTGGTCACTGCTCCTGAACACCACCATTTATCTAATGCTCATCTCTAATGGGAACTCACGTTCTCCCCCTGTTGACACTTTCAGGGCCTATTTTCCACTTTGTCTTTGTAATGTCCAATCGCACATGATGAACAAACGCCAATCCTGTTTTTCCCTCAAGCAAACACATGCATTATATTGGGAAATATCTTACACAGTAAAAATTAATGGAAAACATGATTGAAAAATACATGAATGAATATTACGGAAAGTCATTTAATCATGAATGAACACATAACTACTATCACAAATGCAGTGCTATTGTTTAAATGTATTTGATGTTCCAGTAAATACGAGACATCTACCTAATGTTGGGTTATTGCTAGCCCATCGTCTTCGACGTTTTCCCAGTGGTAGTATAAACAGAGATCATTACAAGGTGTAGAAGGTGGGCCAGCATCACACCACCACTGGGTCAAAGTTTGCTGTTTTCTGGGATACAGCGGAAAGTGGATCCACTCATGATTCAGGCAGCGTCCACACGATTGCGCTAACAGACACAGACAGACGTGTGGCGCCTCCCAAGGGAGACAAAAGTCAACACCTTGGTCATCACACGGCTCCTACAGCAATGCAAGAGGTAAACAGCAGTAACTGCATACTTTTCAAGTAAGCAGCTATTCTTATTTTTGTATTTGCAAATGACAGAGCCCTTCGCTCCAACATCCACCCTCCACCAGTTAACACAGTTTTTTTCTTATTTTACTCACTTCCAAATACATGGATATTAGAATGTGTGGCTGATAACAGGCCAGCGTCGTAGACGATGATCTGCCATCAAATCAGTATTGCTTCAACGTTGTTGTGAATGAACCGGTTCCTCACGATATATATTAAAGCAACCTCGTACATCTCACTCGGTAGTAAAAGTACTTCAGATTATGTCACAATACTTAGTTATAGTGCAGCGCGAAAAAGCACAATTAATTATTTATTGTCTACATGGCATTTATTATTTACATGGCATCCCCGATGGCTCATATCGTTCGGCGGTGGCTCGAATACCAGGAGGTTTGAATACAGCCGGATGTTGGTCCGTTTGTGGCCCATTCACACTGAACCAGTTTGAAGAACGTTCCTGCCCGTTCTGAAAATTTCATGAAACGGGATGAGGACGGGTTGGAACGTGCAATTTTCTCTTTTACTACGACACAACACAGTTTGAAGTCAGTGCATTACGATTGCAGACAGTTTGTACAACGCTCGCACAACGTTTAGCCTATATGTGGCCTAAAGCCCGATTCATTTCATTTAGCACAACGTTTAGAACGGAAATACGTCACGTTTAATGTCGTTCGCAGTCCGTTCGTAGCAAGTTTTAATCCATCCTGTTCCCGTTTAAACCAGCTCCCAGTAAGTCTCAGCCCGTTCTAGGGCCGTTCTGCCCGCTTGCATTGCGTTCTCAGGCAGTCTTTAACACAATCAAAACGGGTTTCTGGGTGTGTTGCAGTCCGATCTGCCTTTCACCGCTGCCTTTCACGATAGAGCTCGGGGTTTCGGAGGTTTGAAAGAAACAAAATGTTTTTTCCCCATCCACGTGTAAAACTCTGTATTGTGGGGAGCCTCTGTGACCGAGAGGTAGCGTGCTCGGCCTCAGACCACCAGGGCTCGAATTTCGAATCCTGTGTCTGGACTCTGGAGTACAGTGTCACCTCATTTATCTCACCATTCTCAGGAGGTTCTCCTGGCCCAGTTCTCCTGGCCCAGTTTAGCCTATATGTGCACAATTTTTTTCCTGTCGCAATATTTTGAGTGCAAACACGCAGATATTGAATGGATATTGAATAAGGTGTCCCTAAAAATTATAGTTTTCGAATATCTCGCCCTTGAGGAGGGGGGGGTGGAGAGGGTTTTTATATTAGATTTTCATGTAAACGTAGCAAGGGATTTGAGGAATTTGGGATTTAAAGGGTTATTACATATATTAATGAGCCCCATATTATTATTTTTTATTTATTTTTGTCTCACATAGCATCTTCTTGTAACATAACTAGTGTTTAATTATAAGAATAAATGCATGCAGTTTAAAAAAATATACACAACACGACTTTTATGAAACTAAATTTACCGCTGAAAATTCAGGGGAGTGCATATGTTTGATGACCCAGTATTTTTTTATGTCCCAATATTTTGAGTGCAAACAAGAAGATATTGGTTAGGCATAATGGTGTCCAAAAATCACTGTCTTCAAAAATCCTCTCAGGGGTGAGGGTTTTCATATCTGGCCCATGGACTAATAAGGATGAATATGTCACCTTGGAACCTGACGAAAAAAAACAAAGGCAAACCACAGCGGTTATTGCTATATTTGTTTCTACTAGGAATAATAAGAATACCAGGAATGGGAATAACAGGAAGGAAAGCGCCCGTGACCCATCTGCATTTGTGAAGTTAATATATGCTCATTTTATTAGCTGCACGTTTTTTCAAACAAATATTAAACGAGATGTAAAATTGTTTTTCTTTATGATAATTTGTTGTGCTTCGTGGAATTGCAGTAGCTAAGAAAAACTGAATTGTTCTTCAACAAGCGCTCTCTTGGTGATAAGAGCATGTCAGTTGACCATGCATATACTATTAGTAATGCAGCAAACAACAATTACTTACTTGAAAATAAAATATTTACTGCTGCTTGTCTGTGAATTATAGTACATACAATAATTTCCCAACTCATCGTTAGGCTTTTTTGGGCAGATGGACTGCCAGATATCTGACAGTAACATCCAGATTAGGAGCTTTATGAAAGGAAGCTGTCTCTCCAGTCTGAGCCGTACGACGACGGCCTCTATAAATCCATCATTATGATGCATCTGAATCCGCCATTATTTTATTGGACTATTTCGCTCGTAGTCGGTTGATGATGGATATGTCATCATCATAATTATTTTAAGATGACAGATACCCTTTCCTTTCCAAGTGCTGACAAGATATTTGTACATTTGCTTACCAATTAAAAAAAAAAATAGGATAAGGTGCTAATTTGAGGCCCGGTTTGAGCCCTACGATTAGGCATATAAAGTATTAGTATTAGAAGGCTTAGAATCAGTTATGTCTAGGGAGCTTCCATTAAAAAACCGGGGGGGGGGATGGAACATGTTATTAATTTCATCGAGAAAAACATAGCCGCATGCTGCTTGAATAAAATCATTTGGCTTTGGTAGCTCAAAAATGCTCTGCCCCCATCCAGGCGACATTATTACAATTTTTATGACGTCATTCATTCAAATTTTAATCATTACATTGCTATAATTAAAACGTTTTAAATCCCGTAAAAGCAAAAGTAATACAGATTTGCTTAAAACAAAATTTCAGATTATGAAAACGATAGGGCACGCCCACCAAATATGCTAAAATCAATCGAGAAAAAAAACCCCACAACTGCCCTATTTGTGTGTCGGGTCACGTATTTCTTCCACTTTCATTATCCTGCAGCTGTGGATGGATAGATCAATCTCTACCCCAAGATGATCCCATTTGATTAGTTTGTGCTATATTTTCCAAGTTTACCATCTGAAGTGAGAGCTCAGATCTCTCTCATGATAGCAATTGATTATACAATTTTTATTCAATAAATTTTATTCAAAATTAAATATGCATGTGGGACATATGCCACAATAGTCCAGTCAAATTGAACTTTGACCTAGAACAAATTGAATTTATTTTGATGGCATGTCACTCTACATAGGTATCTACATAACATATAAAAAAGTATACAAAATATAATGGAGGGAACATATTTTTAAAAGCAAAACTGCTTTTTTGATTATAAAAAAAATTGAATTTTAAAAATTATCAAATCTATTAAAATCTAATGAATGATCAAAAATAAAACACCAAACAGTGCAGAATAAACAAAAGAAAAACATAATACTAATCCTTTTAAAGTCCAATTGGTGGAAAGACACCAATTTTTCATAAATACAAGATGGCCGCCTGCATCTGTTGACCATGATTTTTATATTTGATTGTTCAACAAATAAAGCGGGGAATAAGTGTAAGACCGTTTTTTGTGTGTATGTGATAGGAGAATAATTTTCCGGGAATAATATGATGATTTAAGATCATCTTGAAGGTCATAAGGTTTATTTTAAGACATAAAATGTGGAAATGCGATTTTTAACAAATGTACTCAGAAACAAGTGTAATACATCTTTTAAAATACAATTTTGCCTCAATAATCTATTTATGTTATTAGTTTGGTGAAAAATATTTTACCAAATACAAATGAAAACAAATGTAATACCTCGTTTTTTTTTTGGGGGGGGGTGTTTTTGACAGGATAATCCCTTTTTTTCAGCAAAACTTGTATTATTCAAGGTCATATTCAGGGTCAAATGGTAATTTCAAGGTCATGTTCGCAAAGATTTCATTTTTAACAAATCTAAATTGGAACAAGACGAATAAATACCTCTTGTTGGTGTGATTTTAACTGAGAAAAAATCTGATACTATTTCGATGAGTCAAGGTCATCTACAGTGTCAAAAGATCAAGTTAAACGTATTAAATGTAACAAAATATGAGGATGTAATTTTTACATATAAATGGGAAAATGTTTTTGTTTCTTTGAATGGAGAATGCATTTCTGTGACTTTGTAACAAAAAACAGATAAGAATATATTGCAAGTATAATACATTATACCTTCGATAAACAAATTGGAAGTGCTTGCAGTTTTTCTTCTTAGCCAGTATTTAGTGAAGTGAAATTCGACAACATAGGGCTTAATAGTACATTCGACAACGTCTATTAAAATACCAATAGGATCTATGTTATAAGATCACTCTCTATGACACAATGATGGATATACACAAATTTTTAACAAGTACATCACTCCAGTAGAGCAGATTAAACGTAATGTGTCCTTATTAGATTTGAAACGAACAAAATTATTCAACTGGTGTCTGCCTCCTATACGGAGGTGGATATTGGGATGCTAAGTTGCTAACACCACCCTCTAGAAAAAGCTATTTTTCGTAATGGATGCTCCCCACAATTTTTGTGGACCAGTTATGAAAGATTTTGTGTCTTTGAAACCTAAAGCAAGTTATGTGCTTTTCTGTTGTAATCCAGAACAGATTATGGAATCACTGTTTCTGGAAAATAGATGTCCTGATAGTCGTCGCCGGTCATTTTGAAGTACATAACTGGGCGTGCCTTAGCCAAGCACTGCTCTTTTAAATGCATTCATGTCTTAGCAGTATTTAACTATTTTTTTTATCGTTTTTCAATTAACATTATGCTGAAATGAAAGGAATTTCCTACTTCTAACACCACGCATTGACAATCGTCACTCATTATAGGCCTACTGTCATATTTGGTGTGCACCTGTGAAATAAAAACTTCGGGGCTTAGGTTAAAACACACAGTCAAATGTCCATAAATCAAAAATTAAAGTCATGTAACAGAATAGTGCAATACTTCTAGTCGCTAAGATAAAAGTACGTATTACATGCCGTGGTGTTGCTTACTTAGATTTCAATATATTTTGTTCTTGTTTTTTTTTTTACTTTCTATCTGGTTGTGTCAGTGTATGCACTGCATGTTTCTGCATTGTTCACTTTTTTATTTTATGTAACATTTGATATTACTTACTTTGTTCTATCATGTGACTGTCTGAGGATCTGTTTCTGTGTAGGTTTATTAGTTGTATTTTCCTACATATCATGCAGATATACGGCGTAACATTTCCAGTTTAAAATTACCATTCTTCTCATGGTCACACGCTCCATGATCTGTTTACAAGAGACACGTGAGACTTTTCTTTGATGCTGTTAACTAGTGGGAATGTTATGATTTATTTGAAGTACAACCAGAAATAGTTTATCCAGTATAAATAACACACTGGCTCCTATTTGCTTTTTGAATCAGATTTCCGCTTTTTGTTCCCTTGAAGTTGAATTTTGTCCTTGAATTACCTCACTAAAACAAGAAAAAAAATTCTCTAGCCAAAATTAAGTTACACATTTCCACATACATTTGACCTTCAAATTGACCTTTTGACCATGAATATAACCTTGAATCATCATAATATTACCAGAAAACCATCAACAATCACTTGGTCCTAGCTATATTCGATTCAAAGTCGTATATGGAATTGTGCTTTGCAAATGGAACGGCGGCCATCTTGGATTCGTGTAAATTAGGTATCCATCAACCGATTGGATTTTCGCAGATTTTCTATTGATGATTGATTCTGAGCTAAAAAAATTTAAAACTTATGCAATTTGTGATGAGTCTTTTCATATTTTTAATGAGCTAAGGTGGTCAACTGGCGATATTGGATATAGCGATATAGACTTATATATAGTGATGTGGGCTTGCATTTTATAAAAAGACAATTTGATAAATATAGCCAGGCAGAACATTATCCCTGAAATCTTTATTTGTTGAATAAGAGGTCGACTTCAAAGGGTGTTTTGAAAATGTTCCCCCACTTATATTTTTGTAGACTTATTTCTGGAATACCTGAATGTTCTCTGAATACTTTGCCATAAAAAAATAATTCTGTTGCAATTTGTTCTAGGTTGGGTCATTTGTTACCCTGCATTGACTGGACTACAAGGGAGATTAAAGCAGAAGGGTCTGAATTACGAGGGTTATTCCTTGTTGCTGAGAAAATTTTGATAATAGTAACTGATGACTTCCCAAGTGCTCAGTTACTGTTTTTTCACCTTTGCAAGGTGTTATGCAGGTTCGGTTATGTTCAGAATGTGAGCCAGCAGAGACTGCCTTCCTGCTACGGTGGATCAACCTTTCACAAAATGGCGGACGTAATTTAAGACCGGACGCCGGCCAATCACTCCGCGCAGAGAAAATGCACCTTATAAAAAATTCACAATTTATCGGCGAGCTATTTATCAGGAGCGTGAATTCGCCCTCGAGCAGCTGATGATCGATCAGGCTATTTAGCGATGGCGTGTCGTGGAGAGAGGTGTATTGATCGGGTCATTAGATCGCAGACAAAGGGGTGTCAAGCGGCTTGAGGGTTCTATTTTGTGGTCCCTGAGGGTTCAGCAATTTGTCTGCCCTTGAAAGCCAAACTGCAGAAATGCAAACAAGCTTAAAAACAGTGACTGTTTACTCTTACAGTAAACAGTTACTGTTTTTAGGCTTTGCAAAGCATTCGAATCACTATCGTGTCTTTGGATTTTGACAAATGGCATCAACAATATTATTATCTCAACATCAGAATCACGAAGTTAACAAACATTTTAGTACATGTTGGCTCACACATGGATTCGAAAGCACATACACTTCACACATTTTCATATAATACCATCAACAAAAAAGGTTATTATACGCAAACTCTTGCAAATGAAATAAACACAAGAAATAATCCATAGTGTAAACAGTCAAATACAAAATTCCTAATCTTTGAAGTTACAAATTAGACACGTGCAATATTGATCGGGGATAACTATAGCTTGCTAACTACAGAAAATTATTTCACAATGTGAAATAGACATCATCAAAGACCAAAGCATAATTAATGATGCTTTGGTAAAACAGTATCCCAAGGCATCGCATCAGATGGTTACAGACTGTCTGCTACTTCCTTTTTTTCAGTCACATCAATACAGTGGATCACAGGTCTTTCAATTTTACCATTCACTTGAATGGCCCGACACTGAACCTGTTGATTAACCTTGTTGGTTACCATAATGCAATTAACAACAATAACCTTATTTTTTTTAAATGGACAATAGTACACGAAGCTTGAAGATACAAAAATATTTCATGATTATTCAATTATATAGAATACAATAATATTATCTCTGTATATGAACAGAGCCCAAAGTGGTGCCCATTGTAATTCATGAAATAAATATTGAAGTGTTACTTTTTAAAATAATTGTCCATGCGGATTGTGATCGAGTTTTGCATCAATAAAAATATTTGTTTTTTAATCTGTTTATTCAGACCATATTCATATGATAAGTGGCAAAAGTAGGCCTGTATGTAATTCTCAGCTGGTGATGATTTAATTATGTTTTTATCATCTTTAGAAGGTAATATATGTACTTAAACCTCAAATTATTAGCGTTAATCACCAAGGAAACATGTGGCTTTTCAGATTTTGTGTCATTTTATTGTCATTTAATTGATCAGGTGGGATACAATTATAGCTTGTGGGATATGTGTATAAACTCCACACCGGATATTTCTAGTTATTTACTGCTTACAGTGAAATCCATCTTGTACATCACAGGAAGAGTCCTCCTTTATAGCCAGGAGAATTAGGTTTAAAAGGTCAGCCGAAATGGCCGTGTCCAGTCTCAGATCAATTCATCTTAGAGAAGTACCATTTGTAAGGTTTAGAGGATTAGTGTGGGCTGCTTTCATTGCTGCTCTAATGACACATCAGGAAAAGTAGGTTTTCTTGTTACTGCGATCAATTAGAACTTGCTGTGAGCATTGGTCTGCCACGAAACAGCAAAGTGTTTGCCCAAGGTTGAGCAAGTGTAATATACATTGACCCAATGTTCTCTTTATACTTTGTCAGATTGTTGGTAGCACGGGCTACATATTTTGTGATTTGATCGTGGAAAAAAAACAATACATGTTCTGCATGTACATATGGCGAATGACTTACGACTTATTTGACCACATGTATGTGGTCAGTTGATAAGCCTTACATTATATATTGCTCTTTTGCTGGTGAATTGACCTACAAAAGCAGATAGACGTAACCACTTACATTGCAAATAAGCAGGTACGGCTAATTTCCTTTGCATTGTCAGTTGCACTGTATTTTACTTTTTCCTATTATCGATATTCGTACTGCTATGGTTACTGCCGTGAAGGCAGAGATAAGAGGCTCGGTACAGATACAGAAATTAAAGTGTTTATTTTATCTCTATCATCTGTTCACTTTCGCTCTGTGTTTGTTCCTGGGATCACAGTCCTAAGAGACATCACCAGCGAATCCCAGGATGATACCCAATCACCGTGTGATCCTAGTGCTTTCTCTCGTGCTTTCTCTCGTGCGAATCCAAAAGACAGTGTCCGCTTACTTTATAAGTGAACATAAGCTTCGTTTTGGACATAGCAGAGCTGAACTGCTGGCCTAGCTTTGATCTTTTATTGCTTTACTTTTAGTACACGTTGCTCACGGACGACACTTAACGGGAGGAAATGAACAAAACATCCTGAAATGCTGAAACAAGTAACACATCGTGATTCAACGTTCAGTCGACGTTTGCCCACAATCAGCGCGTAGCCTTCAAAGGAACAATACACTCGCTGTCTTTGAAATGACAGCTCTGTGAATACATAGGGTGTACGATGGCTTATCTGAAAAAAATGTTCTGTTTATTATACAGTAACATAATTTGGCATCTTTACACTACACATATCGACACATGAAATGTGTAAGCAAATCGGACAATAATTATTATTTATTTTTGATAGTTGATATGCATAATGTAGAAAATGACGTTTATATCATTTATTGCACCTGCCCTTTTCTTAAATTTTGCTTAATATCGTCAAAAGTTTTTAAGATTTTAGTCAAGCATCAATATGACTGTATACAAATAGGGTCCCGTGGGTAAAACACATGATTTGTGGGCTGTTTTTTTGTTATATTATCATGTAATACCATGATCAATAGTTCAGCAGAAAGAGTCGTGTACCTGGATTTGTATTATAGTTTTTTCTTTGCGGAATATCGTTGTTCAGACCTTTTATTTGAAGATTTCAGAGGGTGTGTAGGGACTTTCGGGAAATTTTAATTATTTACGACGATTTTCGAAATGACCGTCAATAAGCACAATAGATATATAACATTTAAATAAGTATAATACCACTTTCCGTACTAAATTATATACACGATAAACTCATTTCTTATATTACTTTTTGTTTCAGATACCTCCTTTGTACATACATCCAATATGGCCACACTGCGATATCTTGACATTTTACAATTAATAATCACATTAATACCTGATAATTATACATACATTATAATGTTTATTTATATCATCATAGCATGATATTATACATTTATACTTATTCTGATATTATCCCACAATTTTGCAATTTCATATCCTGATATGATAACATATATAAATTATCACCCACTTTAATTTGCAGATCAGCGAGACATGACTTCAAGTGAGTGAAAGTATAAAATATCTGATATGGCACTTAAAAGTAGTAAAATCATATTGCCAGCAGCATTATTTTAGCATGTCGTGGTGATTCACAGATACATTATGACGGAATGTGGTATTATGCAAATGTGTAGACTTAAAGAAATAAATTTAAATTAAATGGGCTTTAGGCCACTTTTGTGCACATACAGGCTAAATTGGGCCAGGAGAACCAGGAGATGGTGAAATGAGTGAGATGACACTCCAGAAAATAGATTCGAAATTCAAACCCTGGGGGTCTTAGGCACGCTAGCTTTCACGAGTGAATGGGGAAGAAACATTTTTGTTTCTTTTAAACCGCCGAGACTCGGGAAACGTGGTTATAAGCTGTCATTTTGAAAATTATAAATAACTATAATTCGTCAAAATGTGACACCCCCTCCATCACTGAATTTATACTATGTTGTCACATACTGATTTTTGGTCAGAAAATACATTAGATATATAAGTCAGATTGCTCTAGATATCCCTGTAACACCTTGATCTTGACGTAGAATCGCCTACACAATCTGCAAGTTAAATAGGGGATCGCATTTTTGACCCTGATGTCAAAATGACGGGTAGACCATCTGCAAGTAAAATAGCCGGCGGATAAAAATGTAGATGTCGATGGTACAGTGAGAAATATGATTCTGGTCATGATCTCTGCCATTTCTTATCATGCTGGACGGGGATCTTTTGAGTCGGCTGATCAGATTGAAGTCAAATATAGAAGACATTATGCATATCAGCTAACATATTTTCTAACTACCTTATAATGTCAGGATGTTCTGGTACTATGCGTTTGTGATAAGCGGTGTTTTTACTGCGCAGACGGTGAATAGTTGGCTTAAGCTATGGATGCAATTTAGGTAAGTTATTCTATTACTTGGTAATCTGTTACTTGACTAATAAGATACATTGCAGGCGGGTGTGGAAATAAGCGATGAGACGCTGGCACAATACAGTAAATCACTACTTTTCAACCAAGCACTCACTGTCATTTGTCATGTTTTTTGCTATAGGTGGACATTGTCGTCTAAAAAAGACACATAGTTGGTTGGATGTTGAGCCAGCAATGGATGCTGAGCATCAGCGGGAAATCTAGTTCCGAATCCGGACAGCGTTCATAGATTGGTCACACCAGGTATTCACCGCATGAAAAAGTCTGATGTCACCACGGGCATTCATTATTCCTGACACTCTCCCTGGGGATTACATCGTCACTCAGGCACTTTTCAGCAAGATCTTCCGTGACTCATCCGTCTTTTTCCGGAATGTCACCTACAAGGACTCATTGAACATTCATTGAGAACAGCCTGCGCACATCACATATAGTGATTGTAGGCCTAATCCTCTTTGGGCGGGGGCCCTAGGGTAGTGGTTAGCACCGCTGCCTTTCCCGCCAGAGTTCGGGGTTCGGTTCCCGGTCTCGGCGGTTTGAAAGAAACAAAAAATGTTTCTTCCCCATCCACGTGTGAAAGTCAGTATTGTGGGGAGCCTCCGTGACCGAGAGGTAGCATGCTCGGCCTCAGACCGCCAGGGCTCGAATTTCGAACCCTGTGTCTGGAGGACAGTGTCATCTCAATCATCTCACCATCCTCAGGAGGCTCTCTTGGCCCAGTTAAGCCTATATGTGCACAAAATCCTCTTTATTTTCTCAGTCTTCATTTTCTCATTAGAAGGTCTAATAAAAGAAAATAGACATTGCATATGTAATCTGTAATCTGTTTAAGAAAGTTAATAGTACTAGCAATGCTACTCGATTAGAATATCATGCTACCTATTTAAAGTTGTGCGTCGCTAGCGTGACCAACTACGTCACTTGCATGGCGATTATTGATTTTTTTGGAAATTGAGATTAAATATTTTACATAATCCGCTTGGTTTTCTCAGTCATTTGAAGCTTTAAGAAAAGCAGATGGACATTGCATATAATGCATGTGTTAAGTAAAAAGTCAATTGTGTGATGCACACACATTGCCTGTTTCAGTCTAACGGTCAGCTTACCATAAAACAACTGATATTTAGTATGTGCCTTTTCAGACATGATAATATCCACTCTTGGACATGCAAACTGATTTATTGTGCAGCGCGCAGTTCATATTTACGTTGGCGATTGTTCAAGTAATTTAGTCCCTGTGGAAGTTTGCGAAGCGCGTCAATGGACTAAAGCTAGACAAGAGACATAATAAACTACATGTTCAATTCAGATCAAAATATAATGCATACACAACATCTGGCCAGTAATTTAGCCAACGCTGGTTCTGAAAATTCTTCGCGGTTAACCAATCCAGTTGGCCATGCTCGGAGATCATGACCAGAATCATATTTGTTCCTGTGCCATCGACATCTATACTCTTCTCCGCTCGCTATTATACTTGGAAATTGTCTACCCGCCATTTTGAAATCAGGGTAAAAAATGCGATATCCTATTTACCTTGCAGATTGTGTAGGAAATGATACATCGATATCAAGGTGTTACAAGCATATCTAGTGCAATCGATGACCCAGTTTCATAAACTTAACACCTAATTTAAAAACTTCGAACAGAGTTAATTTTTGAGACGATATACCATTTCTTTGGCCACCACCAGATACTGTGACATTTGTACATGATTATACGTCGGCTGATAAGCTCGGGGTACCTCAGGTGTGATAGAACTGAATATTTATATTTTCAAGCTGATTGAAGTCAAATATAGAAGATATCTGCATATCAGTTAACATTTTTATTTTTATTTGCTAATTACCTTACAATGTCAGGATGTCCTGATACTATGAGATAATAACATGGTTATTTGATAATCGTTTGCACTGCGGAGCTGGTGAATAGTTGATCTATGCAAATAAGTTATGAATATACTTAATTTATTATGTTACTTGCTAATTTTTTACTTGTCTAAATAAAATGCATTCATTGCAGGCGGTTCTGGAAATGCGCAATGAAAAGTTGACACAATCATGTTTACATAAATAACATTAGATGAGTGAATTGTCATGAACAAAGTTGAAAATAAATGGACTTATCTAAAAGAATTGTTCTGACTCAAAATTCAAATTCAAAAGTGTTTTTTTTTTCAAATTCAAAATGCTAATCCAAAATAATGGATCTACCTGAAACGAATGCAATATGTTGACTGATTATTTTGCTGGCTCAGTGTCCCACCAAATTTGATACATTGAAACCAGGCTGCCTCAATCATGGGAATATTGACCTGCAGTCGGCGACGCTGGTCCGGCATCAAATCACTGCATTGTTGTGTATAAACAAAGACAGTAATGCATTACTTTCCAACCAAGCACTCACTACCATTTTTCTCGTCTTTGCTAGGTGGACAGTGTTGTCTCAAAGACAAAATGTTGACACATTGTTGGTTGAATGTTGAGCCAGCGTTCCCGCCTCTGGATCAACATTCAACCAGCAATTAATCCGGAGCAGCAGCGAGAGAAGTTCCGAATCCCGACGACGTCCACGGATTGGTCGCACCACCCAGCAAACACAAAACATTGAAACAATGTTGGTTCAATGTTGACCCGCCGTCTACGACGTCGGCCCAATATTGATCTAACATTGTTTCAATGTCTTGTGTTTGCTGGGCAGGTAAGTCTGATGTCACCATGGGCATTGATTATTCCTGAGACTCTCTCCGGGGATTCCATCGTCACTCAGGCACTTTTCAGCAAGGGCGGGGGCCCTAGGGTAGTGGTTAGCACTGCTGCCTTTCACGCCAGAGTCCGGGGCTCGGTTCCCGGTCTCTGCGGTTTGAAAGAAACAAAAATGTTTCTTCCCCATCCACATGTGAAACTCAGTATTGTGGGGAGCCTCCGTGACCGAGAGGTAGCGTGCTCGGCCTCAGACCGCCAGGGCTTGAATTTCGAATCCTGTGTCGGGAGGACAGTGTCATCTCATTCATCTCACCATCCTCAGGAGGTTCTCCCCGCCTAGTTTAGCCTATATGTGCACAAAGGTGGCCTGAAGCCCAATTCATTTCATTTTTACTTTCCAGCAAAATCGTACGTGACTCACGCGTTTTTTTTCAGAATGTCACCTGCAAGGACTCATTGAGAAAAAATGAAATGAAATGAATCGGGCTTTAGGCCACCTTTGTGCACATATAGGCTAAACTGGGCCAGGAGAACCTCCTGAGGATGGTGAGATGATTGAGATGACACTGTCCTCCAGACACAGGATTCGAAATTCGAGCCCTGGCGGTCTGAGGCCGAGCACGCTACCTCTCGGTCACGGAGGCTCCCCACAATACTAACTTTCACACGTGGATGGGGAAGAAACAATTTTGTTTCTTTCAAACCGCCGAGACCGGGAACCGAACCCCGGACTCTGGCGTGAAAGGCAGCGGTGCTAACCACTACCCTAGGGCCCCCGCCCCATTGAGAACACACTTCGCATATCACAATTCGCACATCACACATTGTAGGCCTAATCTGCTTCATTTGTTCAGTCATTAGAAGCTCTAAGAAAAGAAGATGGACATTGCATAATACATTGTGCTTACATTAATGATGCCGAGGAAATGTTTACCAATAAATATGAGATGTGGTTCTTCACAAAATTTCAGTAGAAAATAAAGTATGACGGTGTTTTTGAACGAATTATATGACTCTTGGACGTACTTTTTCTTTGATATTTCAAGATGAACATCTGATCTTTATCCCCTGCCAGACGAAGTTGGGGCGAGGGGTTATGGCGTCGCCTCGGGTGTCCGGCAGTGCGGCTATCCGCATAACTTTAGTATGTCTGGTATCTGGCAAACCATGTCAGATAGCTAGACCATTACAATAAAACAAAATTATGCGGCTCTAGGTAGGGATATGGCCTGAAAAATGTCATTTCATCAAATTTTAAAAATGCCTAGTTGTCACCATCATTGACTTAAGATCTGTAATATACATGACAGACTGTGCTAGATGGGTGGACCATTACTGTAAAACAGAATGTGAGAGTTCAGAGAAGGATGCACCCTAACAAATTCCCATCGTGCAGGTGGGGCGCCATATTGCTGAGTAAATAGTTAGGCCGATGTTTGTATTTGCATGACACGTGTGATTCTGATTATAAAAAATGACAGTTTATTGACACATTGAGCTAACCAATATATGATATAATTATCATACCTGAAATGCCATGTATTCGTTGCTAATAATTAAACTATGCTATGTACCTGGAGGTGCAGATACATTGTAATCACAAACAAAACAATAACTGTAATAGTACAATTATTATCTAAGGGCAAAGCTAAGCTTACAGTTTGTTATTTACACAATACAATAACAAGCACAACTGAAAAATAAATGTTTATTAATTGAACGCGTTTCACTCTTAAGTAAAATAACAGTTTAGTGTTCATTCAACAAAAAAAATCCAGTTGGTTGGTTGTTTTTTTTAAATAAACAACTATGGCTATATGCCAGTGGATAGGCCCTATGTGTCTTTCAAAATGCAGGATGTTTTGGTAGTCATTAGTTTGGTTAATTGGTTGGCTAATTGGCTGTGTGATTGATGTTTGCTCAGCAATACGGTGTGCTTCGCTACAGTTTTGCTGTCCTAATTATTCCCATAACTGATTTTGTCGTTTGTTCTTTCAAGTATCTCTTCAGTTGTTTTATCCTGAAGAATAATGTAAATTAATGTTTAAATTTTATGACTATGATATTTAAGTGGGCTAGTAGGTGTTACGCTGATTACATTGTTTATGTGAAGTAACACTAATTAAATTTAACCTGAATTACACATTATTATAGGGTCTAATTCAAATGAAACACTTCGCTTATAAAATAGGCAAAGGCAGCCGGATCTGATATTATTTAGTTACACACTAGTTCTATAATCTGTTCCGGTGAATTTATTGAAATTATATATATATTGATCGGGAGTAATCTCACATAATTATTTTGGGAATTTCGGGAAAATTACATTCCAGAAAATATTTGCAAGTATATGTCAAATAGAAGTAGCTGCTTATTTTTAATGTCAGTTGTTACTGCCATGTGTCTGCCTGACGTCATCAGTGCATCAATGTTGCGAAGATGACAAAAAGTGATGTCTGCTCAATATTATATCATTTGCTCAATACACACGTACTGTATAAGCCAGTGTTAGGTTGAGATTGTGGTGGCAGGATAACCCAGCGTACTGATGATTATAGGACACCGATCTCATCATTATAGGGACCTCTTGTCACAATGACAAATGGATCCTTGTTATCAGACATTGTAATCCCTTATCTCCACATGAGATGGGAAGTCTGCCCCGGAATGGTCTGCATCAATAATATTGTGATCTCTCTGCTGCTACTGACACTGCTGCTGATGCCGATGAAGGTGCTCTTTATGTTGCTTCTGCTGATTAATTGATTGATTGATTGATTGATTGATTGATTGATTGATTGATTGATTGATTGATTGATTGATTGATTGATTGATCGATCGATCGATCGATTGATCGATTGATTGATTGATTGATTGATTGATTGATTGATGGGGTATACGTGATTTATTGCATGAATGAATGAATGAATGAATGAATGAATGAATGAATGAATGAATGAATGAATGAATGAATGAATGAGTGAATGAATGAATGAATGAATGAATGAATGAATGAATGAATGAATAAATGAATGAATGAATGAATGAATGAATGAATGAATGAATGAATGAATGAATGAATGAATGAATGAATGAATGAATGAATGAATGAATGAATGAATGAATGGTGCTTCAGATCATTTTTGCACGCAAAGCCAATACTTCTTGAGGTTTCCAGCATACACAAACTGTCACATTTACATTATTTACGGTACTCCACTGATTGTGAACTGACTCAGTAAGTAGAAAATCGTGTCAGGATGCTTCTAAGCCGGATTTGTCACAAGAAGCGATTTCTTTACTTAAGCAATCTAGACCATCAAGGGATTGCGTCAAACATGATCAGACTGCCCTACATCTTCAGTGACTTGAATTCTAGAAAACACAGATTTGTATACCGTGTGGTGAATAACATTAGTATTGTTAGGATAAACGGAATTGAAAACAAAGAACCGCACGCAGGCCATTTCACAATTTTTGTAATAGTTTGGGAAATACTCAGTATGAATCACGCAATGCTCTCGAAAAAATGCTTAACTCTCACATCAATCACACCGCCCCCCCCCCCCCCCCCAGTAAGACGTCATATAAGATGATCGCATATATAATCACAATCGGTGGGCATCGCAAAGCCATCAATACATTTTTTTATAATGTATAATTGCGTTGTTGTTATATCATTTATATAATTCAGGCATTTGATTGCCTAATATGTTCACACTTTTAACTGCCGAATTATTTCTTTGGAATTGTTACCCACTTGACGTTGTATGTCGCTGACGCGATTCACAACTTCAAGTGAGTGAAAATGATTGATTTAAGGTATGGTCAACTGTCGAAATTCGCAGGACAAGGGTCCCCCAGAATGCAATAGTGCCCGTGGGTAGACCAAGGCCCTACTCCATAATAATACTAAACATGCATTTCATACCCAAAGCCTCATTAAGAACAAGTTCTCAAATCACAGCAAGTTTATATATACTTGAGCGACATCTATGAGTTAATAATTCAAAGCCCTTAGCCCTTGCCCCTACTCAGTTGTTGGCTTGCAAACAAACTGACTGTATTACTGCGGGGATAAGGAAAGGGCCTGACCACAAGCTTGTATTGACACCCAGTAAACACAAAACATCTGTATGACTTTATGCAATGTCGGCCCAACGTCGAAGACGTTGGGCCGACGTTGTATAAATGTCATACAAACGTCTTGTGTTTGCTGGGCAGGATGACTTTCTCTCAAACATTGTACATTTATCCAATGTTGTTCCAATGTTGGGCCAGTGTCGCAGACGGTGGCCTAACAATAAAACAGCATTGTCTCGTTTGAGTAGTATCTTGTAACCAGTTCAGTGGCTATATTAATGCCGTCAATCTGTACTCAATAGGCTACTGTTGGCCTACACTTGACCGTCCCAGGCATTTTGCAGTTGTATGATTCTTCAATATTTGACGAGAGGGAGGTCAACAAGCTTAAAATCTCGTTGATTGGTGTAATGTTTTAGACAGACCTACCGGTATAGATATTAATATAGTATAGAATAAATATTTCAAATGAAACCCCTTAACGTCCTTATTTTGATGGACTATACCACTTTGTATTAATTGAATTTTATTTAAAATATGTTTTATTGTGCGTAAATGCGACGAGGCAACGATGGCTAACCTTTTAACCGCATTCGTTTTTTTTATTTTCACCATCATTTTAAATGTCAGATTTTTAACATATTATAGATAAAACGTGACATCAATCAGCACGATTTAAAATAATTGACTTTCATTTTGTCAAAACTGAATAATTTTCACTCACTTAAAGTTGTGGATCGCGTGAGCGAAACACAACTTTAAGTGAGCGAAAATTCCGCATGAAATAACTTGGCTGTTAAAGGGTTAATGCAGCCAGAACAAAGACTGGTTTTGTGGCAGCTTCCTGGAAGAATCTCGAGGGATTCCATCGTCACCGTGGGTGTCTTGGCAACGAAATTAGGCGTGAGTCACCAGCCACTTCTTGAGAGGATCGCACCCGAAATTATTCATCAATCAGCAATAACCGTTAAAGTCATCCTGCGTAACATCTGATATCCCGCCTGGCAATGTGTTTTTAATCAACACTTTGGTCCCCGGAAGTGATTTTAAAACACACCACTACATTATATTCTTTGTCCGACCACTACATTCTAAGCCGGAAATGGAGAGCTATTCTTGATAAAGTACAGACCAAATAGCACGGTAGTCCTATGGTATTGTAATCGGTCGTGGTATTATAATCGGATGTGCTTGACATTAGTTGAGACCCCCGGTGTTCTCCATTCTTAGCTGTGAAAAAGCTGCAGAATGTAGAGATCCTCGGGCTTTATCATAATTCTTTTTTATTTCAGCAAAATCCGAGACATTTACTCTATGTTGGCAATAAACCAACATGCATGTATATTGTCCATAATATGTTGTATTTGGATAATCATAGCAATTTATACGGGGTTTTTTAACTGGTAATTCTTTCATTGCTAAGCACGATTATACTCGTTTTTACATGGTTTTGTTGAGCAGGTAAATCATAGTTATTGGATATTTGCAAACGTCTGCAAACGAGGAAAATGTTGAAGTAGTAAACCCGAAAAATTTGACTCATTTAATTCGCTTGGAATTTTTTCCATCACACATTCCTCATAAAATTATGTAATTTTGTGTTCAAGATGCATTCAGCTATTCACATGTAACAGTGTAACCATCATCAATACATATACATATAGTAATATAACTATCCCCATCCATTGATGTGTGTGCAATTAGCTATTCTGCTCTTTACGTCAAAATACAGTATTACCTCACTTGAAAAGTAAGTAGATACCACATTTTGGCTTTGCAAGACAGTGTTTACATAACATATTTTCTACTAGTGGTGTTTGCATGCATACACTTTTCTACCAGCCAGTACAAACCTCTGATCCAATACTGGGGTGATGTTGGGACAAATTTATCGACGCTTGTCCAACATTGTTCAATGTCTAGTAATGATTGGGTATGCAGGAATTATGGTTAAGCTAACAAAGTGAAACTCCAGTGATTGTGTGGGGGGTGTCCACTAAATAGACATGACGGGCGCAAAACACCCATTCCCTCTACGCTCAATTATCAAAAACTAAAACCTGAGATGGGAGACTTGCCTTTCTGATGGTAATTAAAACCCTTTCAAGCCTGTATTTACAATTGTCATCTCATCCACTACAAGCCGTGAATTGCTCTCGCAATTCTCGACTTGTAGTGGATAAAGATGACTTGAAATGGGTGACAACTGAAAAAAGTTCCTTTCATTAGTAAAACAGTTCCACAAAAATTCCTAGGTGTAGGATATTAAGTCATTCTTCAGAGATGGAAAATGATGCTTTGATGCATCGTGAGGGTTTAAAGGGTTAACCGCTACGTGATTAACTACCTGTCTGCGCACGAGACTCATATTTTATGGATGCTGCGTCGTTCATCACTGGTTAGGGTTTGCCCAGATATCTACGTCCCTGCCGCCTTCATGATTGTCTGCCCCACTTAATAAGGGGGGGGGGGGGCAGTAACTGCACAATTACGTTTGCAAATGTTGATTTATATAAATGTGGTCGTTTTATCTGTCTATGCAGTTTTCAATTCAATTAAACTGTTACGCGGACGTGATGTTTTCAATGACGGGTCCAAGATGTGACTAAAGATACATGATGGCGTGAGAGTGACGAAGTCACCACTTGGCAACCATTCGTCCGGCCAGACCCCTGGTTAACATGGTGGCAGTACCGGTAAAAGAAATATCCATTAGAATAGCAGTAGGACCATGGTCGTGTCTGGCTGAGTGAGTCATTGTGATAAATATGCGATTCGTGTGTTTATGTGTCAGCATTATACAAAATAAATCTTAAGTTCCCAAAGGCCCAAGCTCACAAGCAGTTTGTCTCTGCTACTTTGGTCTTCAAGTTTCAAATAGGTAGTGTGCTCGGCCTCAGACAACCAGGGCTCGAATTTCGGATCATGTGTCTGCAGGGCAGTGTCATCTCATTTATCTCACCATCCTCAGGAGGTTCCCTGACCCAGTTTAGCCCATATGTGCACAAAGGTTGCCTAAAACCCCATTCATTTCATTTATCAAAATACAATAATGCTCTACATTTGCGCTCGGTCAGAGAATGCGACTATATAACAAATAATAATAATAATATATATATATCCAGGGTAGAATCATTAGTGAAAAAACACTATTTTACATAATTGCCCTGACTATATAACATACTATGTGACATACATTGACTGCGTAACATAGAAGTCGAATTGAAAAAGTTACAGTATAGCATTGAGGTAAATATGGTAAAAAAGCAAAAAAAACTATTAACTTGAGTTAATAAAAAAATGCTTTAAAGTTTGCTTAAAAGCATTGAAAGAGTTCATAGTTCTTAAAATATCTGGCAAATTATGCCATATATTAGCACCAGTGTATTTATATTTATTTACATATATACAATGTCAGCCCAACGTTGACTGTCGATAACTTGCAACTGGTATCCTGCAAAAATGATTGAAAATTGTTATTTTCCCGAGCTCCTTATATTTAGACAGCGCCGCTAATAGTCCACAAAAAATGCTAATAGTTGCAGGTTAGTGTGATTAACGACATCATCATAGCTAAAACATAGAAATCAAGCTACATTAATTATTTGAGCATGTTGAATATTATTAAAAAACACGGATCAATAGCTACCTTGTAAATGCAGTATTACTGCTCAGTTTTTGAGTAGGCAGTTACTGTTGTTTACCGCTGCAAAGCAGACCTGGAGTTGACCGCTGTGAGCGGTGAAGATCACTTGCTTAGCTGTTACATTAGCACATTAGACACGTCCATCTCTGACCAATGTCGTTGCACTTGGCTTATTGCATGCCTCTGTCTGCATTCATGACCATGACCCACTGGTACACGCCGAAACACACGCGCCCGATAGAATGCTGCGATAAATAACTTTCCACATAAATGGGAGAACAATAACAATATTTTTAATCGGATGAGCCAGATAAGTTAGATTTTCAGAGATCACATCCGTATTGATCACTTTTTGGTAAAAATACATTTTCAGTCGATAGCCCAATTTGTATTTCAAAAGAAACCGACTGAAAACGTTCAGGTATCACATCACACATTTATCAGCTCTCTCGCATGGAATCATGCTGTAGAGACTGTTTTTACACACACAAATATATAGGATGATACATCGGACAATTTCTCTCCGTACCGACAGCAGCTCTTCTGCAAAATAACATGGCTACACTGACGAACGAGTGGGTTCGAAATATTCAATGAAAATTGCTTTCAAAAGGTTATTACATCGTCATTTAGCTGCTAAGACTTTACAAATATTGTTCTTTGAATGACGCTGATCATAATGGTATATGTTATATATTAAGTGATTATTTTTTGGTCAAATTAGTGTCCACACGTTCTAATTATTAGTTGATATACAAAACCGCGCGGCGGTTGTGTGAAGTCACCGTGTCCTGGCCCTACACTAGACAGTTTAGCCTATATGTGCACAAAGGTGGCCTAAAGCCCGATTCATTTCATTTTTTCCTACACTAGACGACTACTATACGCTGCACATATCGAATTTATATATAACACATTTGAATAGATTTGATAAATATATTGAGGTTTTGTAATAGCAAGGTAAAAATAATCATACTCTTAGTTTGGTATCGTATTTATGTTTACTTCGTTCACGTAAGCATAGCAATGTCCATGACTGAGCTCAGACTGAGCTTTAGCTTTTATTATATATAAGATTAAGTTTTTACCAGGTAAAGAGCGACAATGTTTGTCAAGGTCAATAAGTTACTTAGGCTGTATATTTAGGCCTATATTGGTATTGCCGAAAATGAACTATTAATTGCACCAATTTGGCTGGTGCACCTGGTGTACCACGAATATATAATGAAAGCCAAGGAGTAATTAATTGATTTTGAACCACCTGATCGTTCTCATGCCTAGAAGATTTACTACCTGTATAGCTAATTTCAATTCGTTCACAATGTAATGAATAAAGGAGACAGTAAATGTAAGCAAATAGCTCATTTTAGCAACCATTAAAGCGCTGTATTTTTAACATTTTTGCTCACTCGAAGTTGTGGCTCGCTACCGCGACCCACAACTTCGAGTGAGCAAAAATTAGTTAAATATGCACGCAGACTTTTAGTCAAAACATACGGGAATCTAGAAAACTGAATGCTATTTTTTCTTTCCAATTTTCTTGTGTGAAGGACACAGAAAAATACGAAAAACGGCTATTGACGTGATTAGAACTTTGAGAAATGTTCATAGACTACTGCTTACAAACAGCTGTCATGTTGGCCCAATATCACACCGGCTTATTATTTTTCTTGTCGAAATACTGCTCACAATAATCCAACGTCCAACATTCAATATTGCGTCTTTATCATGTTAGCTGAATTGTTTTGATATTTTGATAGAAAGCGTGCGTGAAAAAGTCTGCTTAGTATACGGCTATGTGTGTTCCTGTGCGAGGCCTACAAACTTAGAACTTTAATATTTAATTCGTCTCCTTGGATATAAAAGGGTGTGTCTGCCACTTTGTAGAGTGGCAGATGCACCCTGTCATATCCAAGGGGACTGATCACATATCTTTCACGAGATATTCTTCAAGGTGATCTATCACCCCTTATATGGTAATAATAATTATGTCTTTATATCGGGTGGTTGGTTGTCATGTGACCCTCTCAGAGAGTCACATGATAGCCAATCACCCCATATAAGGAAACACTTCTGCCCCATATTGTGGCAACTTTGATTTATTTGTCACAAATTTATTCATACTGTATAAGGGGTGATAGATCACATTTCAAATATAGCTTACATACAGCTGTATAATGTCGACCTAATATCACACTGGTTTATTATTTTGTTCTCATTGAAATGATGTTCACAGCAATCACGATACATTGAACCAATGTTGCTTTGATGCTGGGTCAGCGCCCGATAATTTGATATTGCGTCTTTATTATGTCAGCTGAATTGTCTTGATATTGATGTTGGCATATTTTGATAGAAAGTCTACGTGAAAAAGTATATGCTTAGTAGATATGTGTGCTGCCGTGCGAGGCCTACAAACTTAAGGCTGTAATTACTCACTGTTTCAGTGAGCAGCTACTGCCTTTTGGCTTTGCAGAGGTTGAACTGTGTTCCCCATTTTCTTTATGAAACATCGTAACATCTCCAATAAAAATGCACATAATAATGAGGTTGAGCTGTGTTCCCCATTGTCTTTGTGAAACATCGCAGCATCTCCCATAAAAATGCACATAATAATGAATATGCTCAAGACATGGCGATACCAATCTAGCTTGATGGCGTATAAAAATCCCAAACTCTATGATCTGCCTTGGTCAGCCTCCGTGCGCCTTGGTCATTCCATGCATACCTACTTGAGTACCCGTGACAGCGTCGATGGAGAAGTCATGATCCCCACTCAGATATGCAGCGATTAGGATAATAAGGATGATCGGGGACCAGCCTAGGTCAACTCTGGCAGCGTTATGTAAATCCCTGAAGTGGTGAGAGATCCGTATCCATAGCCCCACTGTGACTGAAAATGAAGGCTTGAGCCACACATCTGCACATTGTGCCCGTACAAAAAACATGTACGTATCTTATTTTGTACTCTCATTTGTTAGATTGGCCACGATTAATCAGGTCAACGATATATCTAGCAGAATAAGCAGCATTTCACCCATGTCTAAGCGTTCCCAACTTGTTTTCCACCACGTCGTTAAAATGTTGTGGGTATTTTTTTAACCTATGGGGGATATCGCTGTCAGTCACCGCCATGTTGAAAAACGTTCAGTCTCCCGACAAACCAATAGCCCACGGTCTATTTCATATTGCTGCAGTATTTTATTTTCTGAAAATAAAATCACGATGCGGCTGATTTTTTCATCAGAGGTCACATATTTTTTTATTCGGCAATTATTCACGTCAAACAAACTTAGAAATATGTTTTACTGCTCATCATCTCACTCTCTCACTTTCTTGCTTTTCTTTCTGTCTATGCTCACAACAATTTCTTTGGTGATTTATTTATTTTATATCGGTGTATTGTCATGGTGGCCAACATGTCAAAACGAGTCTTTTATGTTCTACTTAATTATCACATTCAATTTGAATAAACCATTCGTTACTTACTTGTTTGCAAGTAATAATTGTATTTTGCTTCAGAAATGTGGGGAAAATGGAACGTACAAGTGCGTTTTCATAGTAAACATATATTAATGCTGAAAAGTTACGCAAGTTACTTGATTGTACTTGAACTTCACATTATTTCGCTGTCTCAATATGAAAGTGAACTGTTACCGCCTTTTCCCGTTGCACAGTAGATTAACACTTTAACCGCCAAATTATTCAATTGGAATTTTCACCCACTTGAAGTTGTGTCTCGCTGACGCGATCCACAACTGCAAGTGAGTGAAAATTATGCAGATTCGACAAAATGGAGATCAACTCTTTTCAAATCGTGCTGATTGATGTCACATTATGGCTTGAACATGTTTAAAAGGCGGTACTGAATGTGGTAATAATTAAGTGAAAAACCAAATATATATGGCACCGGCGGTTAAAGGGTTAAGTAAATTCCTCCTGCAATATGCACAGTTAAGAGCCTGGTATCCCTGGGCAAATCTGCCTATTTGGCGACAACTTAAGAGCTGCAAATTGACATCCAGTGCGCAGCACCGGATACGGAAATAGGATGCCCAAGGTGATAACGAAAGTACGTCGGAAGTGAAAATTCGACGGTCGCAGAACTGCTGCAAATCAAAACCCGAAAAAATATCTAGCAAGTTGTAAAGAGAAAAAGTAATGCATTAAAACATCGAATCAACAGAAATGGAAGTTAAACAAGCGTGTTATTGTTGGACCAGTGTTTGTCCATCACTTGTTTTTATAGGGGTTAACGTCAGCACTTCCCGATTGATGCGGTATTACATTCACAAGTCCTGGTTTTATAACTTGATTAATAATCCCATCAACTCTTACTTTACCAATGCATGGTTGAAAACTCCCTTCCTTTACCAATTTCGCATTTATGCAAATTCCACATGTGTACATGCATTAATTAGCAATGGAGATATTTCTTTACATGCATGGATGAAAATCGCCAACCAGAATGGTCAGTGACATGGACGCAATTTTCTGTTGCAATTTTAATTTGTGCGATGTGCACATGCGCATAGCTATAACCTGTAACGTGCCCAAGGGCTACTTAAGGAGTCCTCCTTAAAAAAAGGTCGGTTTCTGGTAGGTAGTTTTATCAGGGGGAAGTCGGTAAAGGAAGAGTTAACGGGCACTTAACACTTAGACACTGGTTTCGTATGCCCTTGAGTATACTACAAAAGGATACATGGTCGACAAAGGTATACACTTTTGCAGGTAACATGATAATAATAGTACTCGCAGATGCGATAACATCAATCATTTTTAGGTATCAGTCAAATTTTAGCGGAGAGCCTATTGTTGTCATACATTGCGCACATCCGCCCGCTCCTCTGTCCACCACCGTTAAACATTGACCGCAAAAAAATCATGCAACAGCGGCGATTTGTATTTATGACGATCGTCAAAATCGTTTTAAAGCCGCTTTTTTCTAACATTCAGGAATTCAATTAGCATTGATTAGTGTGACCATAATGTGGAGAACGTTAAAAAGATGGTCCTGGGTAGTAGTTATAATGCTATGTTTTACAATATTTAACCCAAAACAAGTGATACTGCATCAAAATGAGTAATTTTGGATGAGAGGCAAATAATTTGAATTGTAATGATTTGACGGCCATCTTGGACGCCATCTTAAAAAAAATACTTTTTGCATGGTCAGATTTTGGTAAACTTTTGATATAATATTAAGCAGACCTTATACTACAACAAACCGTTAATAAACCTTGTGTGGCAATTTTTCATGGTAAAGTGTCTATTTTTTCATATATGCAGCCGACTATATAGGCATAAATGGGGGGGGGGGAGAATAAATTAGTGTTTTTTCGTTTCAAAATACCGGGGGGATACTTTGACACTAGCTTAAACGTACCCTCGATATGCTGAACCTAGTTTTAACGTACCCCCTCCCCCCCCCCTCCCCCCGTATGCTTAAAGTAGTTTTTAACGAATACCCCCGGGGTAATCTGAAACTAGGAGAGGTAACTTGAAACTGGTCTTTTTCTAGTTTCAGCGTACCGGGGGTACGTTGAAATTAGTTTCAACGTACCCCGGTAAGCTGAAACCAGTTTCAACGTACCCCCGTTATACCAAAAAGGGGATACGCTGAAACGGCTACAGCGGCAATTAAGTATTTATAAATTGACGACATTTGTCTTGCTCACAACCGAAAGCCGTCGCATTCGCATGAATTATCTATATGTTTAAATTTAACCAATTTGAACCACACGTGGAGAAATGATATCTTCCAATGAAGTCATCCGACGTCATAATTAACGAGTTTAATCCAAGCATTGAGTACTCTAGCTCGAACATAACCAACTCTTAGCAAGTATCACTAATAAACCACTGGTATTACAGCGCTCAGGTGAACTTAACAAGGTATTTCTAATCAGTTATAAATTAGTTTAAAAAAACAACGGTTTCGTGGTGGCTTAGTAAAAAGGATGTTATTTAATACTGGAAATAGTAGAGTGTAGCATTTTAAATGTGGCTTATAAAATGTGACGTAGGCCTATACCATAAACATTACGTCGCTTTGGAGCTACTTCTCGTTCACTGAGGCTCCCAGTAATACTGAAAAGCAATTCTAGAAAAAGAGGAGACCAGCTTTCTGTTCAAATTACCGTATTTTTTCGTGTCTCTTAAAAAACAATAAACAATATTGGTTTCATTAATGCTGGCCCACCTACGACGGCAGACCATCATTAAACCGGCAATGTTATTTTTTTCGGATATCACCAACAAATATTATATTGTCTACAACCATAATAACTGGCTGAATATAACTGTTTATTCACAAGTTGTGTTCTGATTAGGCCTTCTTGATTTGACATGAAATCTGTTAAGTAAGGTAATTTAAAATTTACCAAAGTCATAGTAAGACAATGGTCTTTTTTGTAAGGTTTGTCGTTTTCTATACGATTTTAATATTTTATCGTCAGTCTCCAAATTAAAGCTGACATCATGTATACCATGTATACCAGCCCTGTATTTGTTTATTTTTGGCCCCTTATTGAAAGCATTAAGTTTGATATTTTGTATCTACTTGACACACTGGTCAAACATTAAGCCAACATTCGGTCAACATCTCGTGTTTTGGAGCAGGTCATTGACTTCCTGACAACTAACGAGATGATATCATGACACCCACGTTTTTAAACTGCCCGTTTTCTGATGTTAACCCAGTCAGCCGCTCTGCCATCCATTATTGATTTAGATGTTGGTTGCATGATGATGGTCCACGAATAAAACTAACTAAAGGGCATCGTTTTAGTCCTGTTATTGTCCCCGACTAACACATACCGATTGTCGGATCAACGTTGGGCCAGCGTCGTAGACGGTGTTACAACATTGATTCAACAATGTGTTTGCTCGGTAGTACCTCTGCTCAGAGTCTATACATTATTTATTTCACATTGATTTTAACTATACCTCGGTGAAAAAGCATACAACAGTACTTGAAAAGTAAGATTCAGCATTGCAGTATAATAACTAGCCCTTTCATCGCTGAGCACGACTACAATCGTTTTTAATCCGCTTTATTAGCCGATTATAAGACTGTTATTGTAAATGCGATGAGAGTTTAAATGTGATCTATCACCCCTTATATGGTATGAATAAGTATGTCCTTATATGGGGAGATTGGCTATCATGTGACCCTCTCAGAGAGTCACATGATAGCCAATCACCCCATATAAGGAAACACTAGTGCCCCATCTTGTGGCCACTTTGATTAATTTGTCACAAATTTATTCATACTATATAAGGGGTGATAGATCACCTTTAAACACTTGCAAACACTGGTAAATGTTTGGTCTGAAATTAAACAAATATGAGCAATTTTCAACTACTTGAAGTTGTGTGTCGCGGAGAAACATTTTAGAGTGGCTGAAAAAAATTCAATTGGAAAATTCAGAATAGCGGTTTAAACCTTTAGCCGCCAAATTATTCAATCTGAATTTTCACCCACTTGAAGTTGTGTTTCGCTGACGCGATCCACAACTTCAAAGTGATACAACTTGAGTGAAAATTATTCAGATTTGCCAAAAGGGATGTCAACTGTTTTCAAATATTGCTGATTGAGGTCACATTTTATCTTTAACATGCTTAAAATAATGTGCTAATAAAAAATGAAAACCCGAATATCTGCGGCACCGTTAAGAGTTAAAGGTTAATACGACACACATTATCGTGTTTTCTGGAACTGCTGTACCCCATAGCAATGGCACGCCGGGACTGAGAGCAGTCCATCACTTCTGGCAATTACATCTCGTTTGGTCTTACTCTTGTAAAGTGGTCGGGGATTATGTGGACTAAGGACGCCATTTATGGTGCCATTTCGCGCCAACGAACTTGTCTCCCTCACTCTGGACCAGAGGCAAACCTAATTTCTAGGGGTGCGCCATACATTTACATGGCACACCCCTGGAAATTACGTTTGCCGGTGCTCTGCACTGATTCACCGTTTTGATAAAAAACGCGCGATATTGCTATCTTCGTTCGTTTATCGTTGATATCAATCCTCATCAGCACGTTTTTGAAAATGTAAATTGACGCTAGCATACTTCACTTAATAACATCCACAATAGTGTGTGTATATGTTGTAAAAAAGTGTGTCATGATGTGGCAAAGCCGAATTTGTGACAAGCTCATTAGCATAGCATTTTAATCCAGATCGTGGATTTGTTATCTAACATCTGGTCATGTAAGAAGAGTTTTCATCATGTAGACGGTTCTGGTCAGATTGTAACCAGGGGCACATAGAAACTAGACCTCTATTTAAACTATAAATCGTGGCTTGTTCAATATCAGATAGGATATGTGTTGTTCACCTTTTTATCTGATTTATAAATCCGTGGCAGCTATTAACGAAACCTTGTCAACTTTAAATAAGGAAGTTTTTAATGAAAACACTATTTTAAATAATCAGTTTGGGAAATATGCCACATGATATACATATTCAATTTACACAAACGTGTAGTTAATCTTTGTCAATCTCTCAACCCTTAAAGATGATCTATCACCCCTTATATGGTATGAATAGTTATGTCCTTATATGGGGTAATTGGCTATCATGTGACCCTCCCAGAGGGTCACATGATAGCCAATCACCCCATATATGGGGTGATTGGCTATCATGTGACTCTCTCAGACGGTCACATGATAGCCATATAAGGAAACACTTGTGCCCCATCATGTGGCGACTTTGCTTTATTTGTCACAAAATTATTCATACTATATAAGGGGTGATGGATCACCCTTAAAGCGTTGAAATACTTCCGCATAAACCTTGAAAACCAAAGGGTGACTTTCCAATTTTAAATCATTATAAATGCCTTTGTTAGCTCTTTCCGCTTCATTTGAATACCTATGTTATGGGTCTACGGCCACCATAGATATGTTTACTCTTACAGTCCGGGGAATGACTTTATACGTCAGAATCTCACGTCTACAGTCGTCAGATTCTGACGTCTTATTAGTCGATCCCCGAGCTGTGAGGGTTAAAAATCAACTTTATACCATCAGCAATGTAAGAAGATTTGGTAAAATCACGAAATTAGTAGAAAATTGGCAACAATGAAAACCGTTTTTCTCTTGTATACCATATTTCTACAGCCAGAAGGAGTGAATTCGGATCTAGACTGATGTATTTCCTTTGGGAAATTATTGCTGTACTTATTCAGAAGCCAGACAGTTTTTTTCTAAACAAATTATGAAGGTTGGGTATGATTTCTGTTTATTTACACATTTCGGTAAAAACAATAAGCATTTTATTTACGTATTCGTGTAAATCCCGTTTATTTACATGCTCAATTTAAAATTAAAAAAAATACATATATGTGTGAACACCAAAAAAATTACACAAATGATACGGCATCTTTATTCATCTGTGTGACATGCAAAGCAGTATATAAATCTAAAAGTAAATGATATTGCAGTAAATATGATGAAAAATAATAATAAAAAACTTTAAACTTTTTAACGTTTTTTATAATGTCTGGCAAATTATGTATAGGAAAAAGCCCGAGGAGTTCTACATTCTTAGCTGTGGAAAAGGCCGAGGCCTCTTCCACAGCTAAGAATGTAGAACTCCGAGGGTTTCACCTGACTTAAAACACATCCGACCATAATCATAATAATGATCCCTCATAATCAACATATCGGTCACACCTGATTGAGTATAGAACCATAGGCCTACCATGATAATTGGTCTGTACTTGATCAACATCAACTTACAATGTGGTGGTCAGACAAAGCTGTAGTGGTGTGTTTTAATAGCGTTTAGCATTCTTTTTCATTGCCATGAATACTTGGACGTGCTAAGTAGTCATATGCTATACCAGACGCCTGTAGCGTGAGTATATCATCGACTTTTATGGTTTCTACTCTAGAAATTAAAAAAATGAATCGGGCTTTAGGCCACTTTTGTGCACATACAGGCTAAATTGGGCCAGGAAAACTTACTGAGGATGGTGGGATGAGTGAAATGACACTGCCCTCCAGACACAGGATTCGAAATTCAAACCCGGGAGATCTGAGGCCGAGCGCGCTACCTCTCGGTCACAGAGGCTCCTCACAATACTGAGTTTCTACTCTTGAATGCTACCTAACTAAAATACGAAAAAATCTACCAGAACACATATTGATGGAATAGACACTTGTTTTATACAAAGTTTTCAGATTGATTTAAACCGCTTATCAGTGTTTAAACACACCACTACATTATTTCCTTTGTCAGACCACGACATTCTAAGCCGGTAATGGAGACTTATTGTTTATCTAGTAGAGACCAATTATCATAATAGGCCTATGGTACTATAATCAGCCAGGCGCGATCGAACTGTTGATTATTAGGGATTTTCATTGTGATCGGCTGTGTTTTAAGTCGGTTAAAACCCTCGGAGCTCTACATTCTTAGTAGTAATGCTGAACCATCTGGGTTACTCCTTCACCTTATCGCTGAAGCAGTGGCCACATAATATGCAAGTAAAATAACGATATTACATTTTTACAGCGCCGGATTTACCAGTAGGCCATATAGGGCATTTGCCTATGGCCCACCACATTTGGAGGCCCACTGAAACCCTTTTTTCGGGCGCGCGTTCCATGAGACATGCTCATTCTCTCACATATAGGATATATAAGTGTTCGGTTTGGGGGCCCTATGCACTGTATCATAGTGATACAGCAACTGGTTGGGGGGCCCCTGTGTTATAATGATAATGTTCATGAAATTCATGTTTTCCTGATGCCTTTGATATAAACAGCGTCTGAGAGGGGGTTCTAATTCCTATTCTGTACCGATCAGTGAATAACTCTTCAATTCTGATTATTTTCATGAAATTCATAAGTTTTTCTGCATCTAGCGGCATGGCCCCTAATTCCTTTCTGTCCCGATCATTGAATAATAAACCGGTTGGACCACCTGTGCTTTACTGACCAATGCTGATAATTTACATGCAATTCATAAGTTTCCCTCTATCTAAATGGCAGGAGCTCTATTAATCCCTATTCTGTCCTGATTGGTTAATAACTGGTAGGGGCCTGTACTAAGTCTTGCTGCATATACCAATATGTATCATAGTAAGCCTGGTACATTTGAAGGTTTAATATACATGTTATCAGCAACAAGGCAGTAATAAAAAACGTGTTTTTTTATTGAAAGTGTTTGAATTATGTCATAATTAGGGGTAACTCAATGATTTCAAAAACTTAAAGGTAAATCTATATACTGTGACAGTGACTGTCATCTTATCAAACTCTGCATTAGTGCAATCAGTGTATGTTACTTTTCAACAAGTAATGCACAAAATCTAATTTTAATACTAGAATGCTAATTGAACTTCTAAATTGCTCAGAAATAATCTCCAGTAATCTAAAAACCGTCAGCTTCGGGAGGGGGGGGCGGCTTAAAGCGCCCGCAGACCCCCTGACTATTGGGGCCCAATAACTCATTTGGCCTAGGGCCCTTACGCACCTAAATCCGTCGAAGATGACTGACTAACTACACCATCTACAAGTAAAATGGCAACTGAATGTAGGCCATACGTGTCGAATATTGACTGCGCAGTGACACCTCTAGCTATAATAAGAACTAGGAGAAGAGGGATCTGGTACTCGGCCAATAGCTGTGTGCAAACTGGATCCTACTCGAAAACACAGGCGTGAATTTCAGTTTTGATCGAAGACACTCACACATGAATACCAGTTTTGGTGGAAAACATTCGCATGAATATTCGTCTTGCCATTGTACACCATGAAATGGCCCAGACTGCTAATATATCATCACTAAAGGCACTGCCTCTTAGTTGGCTTCATTAGAGAGCGAGATGACCAGTTAGCTTGCTGTAGGATTACGTTTTGGAGAGTTTTTATTGCGAGCCAGTAATGATGTATTGTTAGGCTAATTGAGATAGTGCCCGATGTCTAAGTACACAGTTTCATTTTCATAATACCTTTTTGTTTCGGGTTGACTATTATTATGCCATGTTGTATTAAATCATGATTCAGGGGCGGATCCAGAGGAGGGCGCAGGGGGCGCACGCCCACCCCTTTTTGCACCAATTTTTTTTAAAAAGTCCCCCAAATTAACAAAAAATCTTGGGGCCAAGCCCCCGAACCCCCAGCGACCCCTCATTATTAAAATCCTAGATCCGCCCCTGTCGGATCGCATAAGTGTCTGGCCAATCGAATGCTTATGTCTTCAGGCCAATGACACATAGAGTCCGCTTTATTGGCCAAAAGCAGTAGCTGCTCATTTGAAAAGTATGCAGCTATGCCTTTTGGTTCTGTATGGAAGTACACCACACAATACATTGTAATAACGCTCCCATAATATTGGGCTGACAATGAGTTACAGTAACCAATCATCATGCTAACGCTTTGTGACAGATAGTTTTTGTTTGTTACTCCCGCTTCCTGTCACGTGACCTTTAGAGGGACGTAGCAATTTATGGGTCCTTTTATTTCGACGAGATGTCCTCTAGAAACTCCCATATTAACCCACGTAGGCCTAGTTAATGTGTTAACGTGTATAAATAACACGTGGAATATACCATTATCAATCTTCAAATAGTTTATAATTAGACCATGCTTGCTGCCGATATGTGTTTCCAAACATGATCGAGGAATATCTGAACATCCACAGACATATATATGCACATTAGCCGGGCTGACAACCAAATAGAGCTGACATTGTGGGAATAGCGAAAACAATTCAAATCTTAAGGTGTATGTAAATATTGACCGCTACAATGGTTAACCATTCTGGTTTATTGAAAGATTGCGTTAAGTATCCTCATACATGAGCGACTCATATTCTATGCGTTTATGCCAAGCAAATCTATTCAGATATTGGTCCATAAATCTCATTGTCGCTTATATTTATTTCATTATTTTTTTCCGTTTGAAACATCGTTGTTTTTCCCCCTGGAAACTGGTGACGAGAATGTAATATAAGGGAAAACGATATTTTGGGGGATTGTTACTGAGGTAAACTGTATTTATTTTATAATATACAAACCCTAATGTATTTTTGTCACAAATGTGGATACGCAATCTGCAAGTGAAATCGCTGGATCGGATTTGGACTGTGCTGCAGTTGGTTGGAGCATGGCTAACTACACAATTTGCAAGTGAAATGACGGTTGATCGCCGAGAGAAAAAACTGTTTGATCTTGGAGCAGTCATTTTGTCTTGGCCGCAGGCTCTTACACTGCTGCAGCCACATGCAAACGAACTGCGACCTTTATGGGGACAAACTTTATGGGGTCAACCAAATTACCACACCGTTGCAAAACAACCTGACCTAGTTTGCGATAAGATATAGCTCACTTTAGACGAGAAGAAATATAGTTATGATGTTATCAAGTAGTCTTTTTATATTTAACAGTAGTGGGCAGGCAGGCGAGGAATAATCCATACCTGAAGTTAACTTTTTTCTGGATACAATTATGGTGTAGAAACGATTATCTGATTGTATTTTTGTTCAAAACTTTGAAAACATTTTGTATTTCCGAAAGTCTAACATAACACAATCATTTTTTTTATAATGTGACCGCCCGTCAGCCTCTATACATGTAGGTCCGATTTTACATGTTTTTACGCGAGTGCAACAACAAAAAATGAATGCATAACGAAGTGTGCTGCCATATTTGAGGAAGCACCCCTGATGTACAAGATGGTGAGGAGATTGGTTATCAGGTTATGGAGGATCCCTGTAAGGGGTTATGAGCATGCATGGGATAATTATAGCCAAACATCCACAGACAGAAATAAAAAGAACAGATCCAAATATTGCAATGTTATCAAATATCACACACAGCACTCAATAATCATGTGTATTTCAACTTGTTTGATACCTTTCTGTCAGCTACATCAAATGAGGCTGTTATGTTAAAATTACGAGCAAACACAGGTTGCCCAACTCACAAAAAAAACAAGCTCTAATTTATATTATCAAGTAAGACTTGTGTAAATGTATTAACCATCAAACATATTTTTGGTTTTGAGATGTACGTCATATAGAAAACCGATTGAGTAAAGCCAATACTAGTGTAACTTCCTGTTATTTTGTCTTTATGCATCGCCTGACTTAGAGAGATTAAAATCTTATTATTCTCGTGTGCCATTATTCTCATGTTATCAACGGCAGCCGCGTTGTTACTTCCGTTTCCTGCCACTTGACCTTTAAAGAGTACACCATCTACGGAGGATTTAGTCTCACGGCTCAGCAGTTTATGGCACTTGTTATTTCACTAAGATTTGCACCCATAGTATTAGTAGCTCCACTTACCACCTGAGTGCATCTACACTGAGCCGCAGACGAGAAGGCTGCCATACACTGATGTTATTCGTGTTAATTTGGAAGTACATTGGGCCAAATGTATATTAGTTCATTATAAATATACATTTATTTACATAGCTCGTTCTTGCTATCCCCTCTAATTGAATTGAATAATTGACTACTGGTCACAACTTTCACCTAATTTGCTTCAAACTACTAAATCTATTAGTCTAATCTGTACCCTTAGCTTATAATAAATATTTATCGTATGTATTGTATTGTTGTGCTGCCTCAATATGGTAGGAAATAGGCCTATTTTGCTTGGTATTTCACCATGCATGTCAATGACGCGCTGTCCAGAACTGTTGTTTTACATCTGTTTCTGATGTGAACGTTATTATTCAATCAGACTGTCACAATGCAGATCATGTCTAATCATTGTTTAGTTTTCAAGTAAGCGGGGACTACTATTTGTCCTTACACAGAGGATTTTTTTTTTCTCGACAATATTCCCAACATAAAGTAGGAGACGCTGACCCACTGTCGGGTTTATGTCGGGCCGACATAAACCCGACAGTGGGTCAGCGTATCCTGCTAGCTAAATCTGGTCGTGACATCCCAGGTCGGAAAAACCTCGCTGACACATCCTGTGATGACAAAAAAGCACCGCCTGATCCAATTGCTCTTTCTCTCCCTCTGCCTTCTTCGCAGCTGTAGCTCCTGCCTCGACTTTCATGTTGATTACTTTGCTTTCATCTAATGCTGTCCACAGATTCTCAGCTAACGCAATACACAAGACGTGCGTTTGTTCAGATAGTTCCTTTTTTTACTGAAACATGTGATGATTCGTTTGCCTAATGCCTTAGGTTTCTAATTTTCTGGTTATGTGCTTCAATTACAATTGTATATGAGTTCATGAAGTTTGCTATTAAGTAAATTAATATTAGTAAATCATCATGATATGTACAACTAAGTAAGAGAGCTAGAGATTTATTTAAGATTGTAGGCCTATATTTATTAGCGATAAAGCTGGTGTGCGCTGCCATGACGATGATTCCTCTCGAGCCTGGAAAAGGCAGTTTAGTTTTATACGCCAGGATCAACCGCGCATCTCATTAGTAGTCTCTTAGTAATCAGGTCGCATAAAGAGTATCAAAGCGTATAGCATGATTCGTCTTATTTTTCAAATCCCTCAAGACTAATAAAATTTGCATAATACCATTAGCTGATACCTTTCAACTGAACATATTTACATTATAAAATATTCCGTTTTTATATACTTATAGGAAACTTATTTAAATATCCCATTTATTCATTTGAAGGTCAGATGTTTTTATACACTCTGACCTAAATGAAGAACGAACATGCTTTCTATTGAACGAATGTGTTGCTAGCAATTCATAATTTCATTACACATTGTGAAAAGTTTTCCTTTGCAGAAGACATGTGCACATTTACGGTAATCTTATAAACCCTGTGGATCCGGGCGCACAGGGAGTGTAAAGAGAGAGTCGTGTCAGGATGCTTCTGATCCGGATTTGTTACAATAAACCGTTCCTTTACTTCCCATCAAACACGAGACGTTGACCCAGTGTTTGTTTAACGCTGGGTCAGCGTCGCAGACGCTGGACCAGAATTAAACAAACACTGCGTAAAGCTCGTTTACGCATCTCGGACCATTAGGGGATTTAGTTAAATCTCGCCTTACGCAGGGAAACTGCCTTACATCTTCGGTTGCTTTCATGCTATTCACGGACAAAATCTCATTATGGTCTCTGTTGATTTCATAAAATGTTTCATGTCACGAATGACCTTCGTATTCCATTTGGAAACTGAAGTTGAGACTAAAAGTTAAAAAAATGACGTAGAATAAAAAGCCGTCAAATGTAAATTTTTCTCAATTTCAAGAGCATACGTTTTTATTCAAAGGACCTATTTTCAAGAAGCGAGTCAAATTCAGACTGTCAATTATTTGGCTGGAACTAACTGCATTCAAAATGACAGCTGATAACTAAAGAAAAGGATATGTATTTGATCTCGAAATTCATGTAGTTTATTGAAGTTGCTAAATATGTTTACTCTTACAGCTCGGGAATCGACGTCTGAAGACGTTTGATTCTGACGTCTAAAGTCGATCCCCACACTGTAAGAAACGGCTAAGTAAGACATTTATGTTGATTTTGAATTGAAAAAACCCTCTGGTCTCCATGGTTCATTCAAAATAATTCAACGTTATAACGTTGAATTATTTTGAATATTATGTTAATTATTATCCTATACCGCCACAATTAACGGAAAATATTCTGCAAACAGTAAGTAATGTTGTCAGACAAATTGATGAATATCAATATTACAAGGGTGTCAACACAACGTTTTTTTTCACAAAACCGAATGTCGTACGTGCCACTGATTTGACAATTTATTTTCCTTTAGCTAGGTATTATACTAAGATAATATTGTCTTCTGCAGGCAAAATTATATGTAACTATATTCGACATAAAAACATTTTGTGACCTAGATCTTAGTAATACTTATTGGTGGATGCTGCCTCAGATATAGACCAACCTCTTGGGGAATCCTGGCAGTTGTTCCCGGTCCTGATTAGGAATCTATGTGGTGAGCAGCCGCAGATTACACCGGCTAATAATACAGCCCAGAACAAAGACAGATTTCAGGGAAGATTCCTGGGATATTCTCAAGGGACTCCGTCGTCACTCTGGTATTCTGGCAACCAAATTAAACATGAGTCATCCACCATTTCTGGAGTGCATTATTGCCAGAAATGATTTATAAATCAGTAACATTTGCTGTAATTATGTTCATTTTTACACTAAATACAGACACTTGTACACGATTGACATTGATTTAATATCTGCCTGGTATATAATATAGTCCATCACAAAAACAGGTGTATGGTACATCGTAAATACTAAAACGACCATTTATCGTTGTGCTTATGTTACGTAGATAACTACTTCCCCATGCACGAGGCTTATATTTTATTGATTCGGCCCCCTACTATCAGCCTAGTATGTGAGAAACGGGCACTGCAAAATCAAATTTGTTAAGTAGAAGCGTTTCTTTATCGCTCACGTTGTCATGTTTGACATAATTATCGTCGCATGTTGTACCTTTTTCGTGTTGTTGTGATCGTATCTAAAAAACTGTTCAGCCAAAGAACTTTGCGCAAAAATGTTTAAAAACAAAGAGGACAGCAGGACAAACAGATATGATGTGAATGTGGATTATAAATTATTATTGACTGATTTTGCAGTGACCGAATGATACGGACAACGGGTTATTAAACGTATCTCTACATAAAACTATTGGTAAAATACCTATAACATTGTCTAATATATTCGTTCAGAAATATGTTTCGATAGCGCTTGCAATTGTTTGCAATGTACTATTTGCAGGGGTCCTGGTGCAGTGGTTAAAGCTGCTGCTTGGAAAGTCGGGGATCGCAGTTTCGAACCCCGCTCTGGCATTCCAGTTTTAAAGAAACAAAATCTTTTTTCTCGGCTTAATAGATTCAATATTATGGGGAGCCTCCGTGACCAATAAGTAGCTAGCTAGGTCTCAGACCGCCAAGATTTCATTTCATTTGCAATGTACATGCTTCAGTAAAGTGCTGAAATGTATCATAACTTTAATACAAAGTGTGTACATAATAACTAGTATATTTAAACGCTTAAAATGCTAAACATATGTCTATCTAAGTTTAGTTGCACAATGATTTCATTGTGTCATGATCTTCCCGTTTAAATTAATTTTCCTTGGCATGGGAATACCCGCAATTCCCATTTCAAGGTAAATGAACATGTCCTGATTTAAAAATTAAAAAAGTCTAATATTTCTTATGAAATGAATTGTATTGTGATAGAATAGATATCGCTCACAATATATTTCCACTCCTCTAGAGGTGTGTGGCCTATGTGACTACCATCACATCCCGCAATATCGCGCTTGTTGGATCAGTTTTGAGCTGGGCCAAAATTAAACCAACATTTGCTCAACGTATTGTGTTTACCAGGAAGCCTTTTCAGTAGGTTAACGACATTTCAAATGCACATTTGCTATAAGATATGCATATGGCACTGCTTTTTGGTCGATAAAGGTTCAGATCGGTACGCGTCGCCAGATACAGGCCGAGGCGACAAGTTTTTTTTATCGTACGACCACCCACATGTTTAACTGATAATTAAATTATTTAGACTACAATGCGTCAGTAAACGTAAATAATTGGCAACCGAAAAACGAATTGTTGACAAGTTTTGATCGATACAGGAAGTTATCAGTACAAGTCTCGTGGTCGATAACAACTGTGGGAGTACGATAATGACAAATAAATATATCTCCAGGTAGTCTATCATTTGTTCACTGAGTAAAGACGTATACCCCAAAATAGGTCAATATTCGCAAGATAAATGTATAGCCATTCTAACAGAAAACTACCATTGCATCCGGTTTTCTGACAATGCGATTTCGTGTACTTGGCGTTATTATAATATTGTCGCTGCAACATCCGGTTGCATCAATCTTTGGAGAATCAGATGACCGTTTCCGTGGCGGGCTATCAGAGTAAGATACTCTCCCCATGAATTCCTGAGTTAGAGTATCTGACATCGCGTGAAGACGGGTCACGACATCATCTTAGTCATGCAGCGATTAACATGATTAACATGGTGGCGATGATCGTCTGCACAGTGGATAGCCCTGGGCACTCTCGTCTAACAGCCACTGAGAGCCTTATATCCGCAGGAAAATGTTATATTTTGAAGAGATGATGTAAGACAGAAACTGGATAGTTTGCAATTATCAGTCCTATAGCTTACAGTGTTCACAAGTCTTGTGAGTGACTGTATGTCATTTTATGCCGATATTTACATTAATTTAAACAGATGGTATAACGAGCAATGGAATGGAGGCCTATACAATAATTACTTTGACATTCTCATTCCTTTGAATTACCACAACAAGACAATATTATAATAATTATTATTTTGTAATCTTTTATCCTCATTTGTCTTTATCATATCAAATGTATTCAGACAAATTCGCATTTTCCACCTTTTTGCAACATGTTTTATTCAACCAGCAAGCTCGAAAATATGTCTATTTTTTTTCGTCTAATATGGCGTGGGAGCGTCATTATCCCAACAGAGATTGACATGATTAACATAATTGAACCCTCCTTCAATAATCTTGTGCGATGTGTACTATAGGAAACAAGTACCCTCCCAGCCTCCAGATAGTCCATGATCCCGGAGGATGATGTCCTCCATTGGACAGTTTGCTAAGCAGTGCATAATCTCCTCTCCGCCTAACCATTAGAGCATTGATGTCGACTACAGTAGACATTCTGTGTTTTTATAAGCACCTGTATAAACAGCTGTTAAAAGTAAAATATGCCTGCAATCTTGTAACACCGATATATGTTGGGACATCAATTTTACAAATGACATACATTTTTAGTCACTTGGAAGTTGTGTGTCGCGGTAGCGAGACACAACTTCAAGTGACTGAAAATTCAAATTGAATATCTCAGTGCTCTAAAGGTTAACACCCCACCCAAGACCGCATCACAGGGGTAGTCCCAACCAAGACGTTAACCGATGTTTGCTTAATGCTGAGACAGTGTTGGATACGGTGGACTAGCAATAAGCCAGCATTGAATCAACTTTTCGTGCTAGCTCCCAACACCATCTTAGTCATGCAGAGATTAGGATGGTGATGATGGTAGCGGGCACAAAGAAAGAACATTAAGCAAATCCCCCTGCAGCTAGATAAGTAGCTGAGAGACTGTCCAGTAAACACGAAGTATTCAACCAATAGTGGGTTTTATGTTGGGTCAGCGTCGCAGACGGTGACCCAACATAAAGCCAACATTGGCTCGACGTCTCGTATTTCCTGGATGATATCCTCATGAAAATCTGCCTATTTGGCGGCAGCTTTGGGCCTGCAATTTGACATCCAGCGCGCAACACCGGAAACGGAAATAGGATGTCCATGGGTGATAATGAAAAGACCGGTAGCAGCGTGTCAGGCGTAAGAGTACAAAAAAGCGACCATACAGGCATTCCACCACCAAGTGATATTATAACAGAACCCTCTGACTGTTAAAAACGAATCCAAACAGTCCATTCCATAACAAAATCTACTCTTACATGTACATGAATACAGCTTTGGTTTAGTGCTTTTGAACGGTGTTTGATGTGCTAATAAACCCACGCCGTGCCATGCATACGGTAACACGTCTAAAAAAACATTTACCTCTAGCTACAGCAAATCTGAATACGAGGTTTTGTGGCAAAATAAATCATTTCAAAATGATAATATACACGTCACTTTCTAAACTTTACTAATTATTTGTTGTGTTGCATATTTAACTATATTTAACTTGTCACTTGTTCATCAAAAAAACATGAAACTTTTAATAGACTATCACTTATATAAATATTTAAACCCTACATGAAAGGTGAAATCTACAGTTTATTTTTCTAGTCTGAAGACTATTGCAAAGCCAAAATGCAGTAACTGCTTACTTTTCGTGTAATCAGTGTCTTTTGGCTTTGTACGTCAGAGCTGGCAGCAGCACATTTTAAGTGACATACTAATATTATTAAATCAGACATATTGAAAAAAATCTCCCCCTTACGGTCTGTTAACATATACCCCCTAAGCTACAAGAACATGTGAATGCATGGATGTGGTACATGCCTAAATAATATAGCCAAATTAACTTATTAGATGCTATCTGATATCATTACATGAAACAAATTAGGAGTCATCAATGATAAACATTAAGATTCATCATTTGTTATAATAAAACATCAAGTCGCGAGTTTTTAAACAAATCACCTAATTAAACCGAGCTCGAAATAAAAAAAAAGACAAATGAATTACTATTCTCTGCAGACAATGTATTTATATAAGCAACTGATAAATGTCATTCGCTTTTTTCTTTTTCCTTAATCGACCACAGTTTTAGGCAAGCGCAACCGTCTGGCCCATTACATCCACGATACATTATGGAGAATCACGCTAACGTTTCATTAGTACTTCAGTGACGAAATTAACCTGTTCTAAGAGTTTTATTCCTATCTGAGAACGCCATAGCCAAGTTGACCTTACAAAAAAAGTTTGTGAACCAAACATGCAGCTAATCAGCTGTGTTCGTGCAGACTGCGCCAACAGGGCGTTGACCATGCCGAAGCTATGGATAGTTAAAACACACCACTACATTATTTTCTTTGTTTGACCACGACATTCTAAGCCGAGTATGGAGATTGATTGTTCATCAAGTACAGACCAATTATCATGGTATGCCTATTGTAGTATAAGCAGTAAAGCGCGAACAAAACTGTTGATAATGAGGGATTTTCATTATGGTCGGATGTGTTTTAAGTCTGTTAAAACCCTCGGAGCTCTACATTTCCTTTTCAAAGCTAAGAATGTAGAGCTCCTCGGGCTTTATCCTATACTAGAACAGTCGTGCAAAAACAAACTGCTGTGACGGTTACTATAATTGTCTGTTTTTGCATTGCAGACCACATGCACATTTCTTATCCCCCCCCCCGAAATATTTTTGTATGCACCATGGAGACCAAAGAGGGTTTTTTTTTAATTTAACATCACCATATATGTCTTTAGTTAGTTATTTCCGCTTTATTTGAATATGGTATGTGATAGGTTTACGGTAATTATAAATTTCAGTGCGTGGGTCGACTTCAGACGTCAGATTATGACGTCTAAAGTAGGTACCGGCGCTGAAAGGGTTAATAACTAATATGTATATATTACATAATGTAATTCACGAGATATAATATATGTATATTAGAGAATAGTGAGACATAATATATATAAGTAATCATTTTACCAGAGATGTGTTACTTTTAAAACCGTAATCATTGTAACATCGTATTTAATTCCCGACAGTATGTGTAAGCAATGTGATTACTTTCGCAGAGAGAGATGGGAATAATGTCCCAGTGGAAGCTGTTAAAAGTGTAAACATTTGCATTAATCTTTTTTTAAGGTTTTATGACTTGTATTGCAGCTCGACGGGTGTTCAACTATTAGGGCTCGTATGTACGTGGCATATTTAAGCCTGAATTTACCATGGTCACCTTCATCCACTACAAGCCGCGAATTGCTGTCGCAATTCTCGACTTGTAGTGAATAAAGATGATTGATTAAAGTGGGTGGCACATTAAAAAAAATATATTGTCGTGATTGAAAAAGTTCCATGAAAAATGTTCGTTCCAAAACCCCTAGGTGTAGGAAATTAAGTCATTCTTCAAAGATGCAAAATGATGCTTTGGTGCATCGTGAGGACTTGAAGGGTTAAAATAGAGAAAAACACTGAAAAAACAATGACATAATCCAACACGTTCATTTGAAATAGTGTTTATTAAATGATAGTTCAGAACCCCCCCCCCCCCCCCCCCCCCCAAGGATGTGTCCTGATTCGGGCTGAATGTAGCAGCGTAGCGTTATACGTGCAAAGGCAAACAGCAGTAACTGCTCACTTGAAATTGAGCAGTTACTGCTGTTTGCCTTTGTTCAGCGTCATGCGCATCCCCGCCTCTGATAATGATCCAGATTAGTCCATGATGGATAGACCTACACCCACTAATCCCCCGTTATAAGCCTGTCGTGCTCCACAGCCCGTCAACGCCACTTTTCAACAAACCACTCGAGTTTTTAAGTACATGTATGTGTCTGGGGGCAGTGCCATCTAATTTATTGTGCGAACAATCCGCAGGGCGTTCTCGTGGTCACGTTTAGCATGTATGTGCACAAAAGTGGCATATTGTTCCTATCCATTTGTCCATTCGTTCGTTCTTTCGATTATTTATTCATTCATTCAATATATTACAGGATATTAAAACCCAGTTAAATATAAATAAATTATCATGTCGCAATATCAAGTAAAAATTATAATATTGTTATAAATTGGGCAGTGATAACAAAAACATAAACATAATTTGTTTAAGTTGTCAGTAATTGACAGAATCAGACACCCCCTCCAACAACCGGTATTGATTAGATTTAAAGCGATTGCATGTTATATTCGCAAACCTAGCTAACAACAAATATGATTTAACATTAGTTTATCCCAACCCCCCACCCGCCGCCAACACGTAACGTTGGGATATAAGAGAATGCGTGATTTTCCACAAAGCGATGTGGATTTTTTAAAGTTATTTCGTGACAAAGACGCCTGCTCCAAAAAAAACAGAACCACGAGCAATCATTTAAAGTGTTTTTTTTCAATGATACTGATTCCACTGTGGCACTTTAAAATACAATACATAAGTATATAACCACAACATATAGAGAAATAACAGAGTGTCAACACAATAAATTGTCAGTGGATGTTATAATATACAAAACATAAACAAAAATAATTAGAATTGTTTTTGCGAAACGCAAGGGGGTGCAAACCACCTTACACCTGCACAAAATGCTATATCTATTTCTGAAGTTTTTGAACTTATGCAAAACCAAACAACATATTCTGTTGTTTGGATTGCATGGCAGTGTAGTACTATTTACTTGTTTTTATCAATTTGTTAAACCTTTACCCCCCTTCATGACCATTTTCAATAGTTTTATTAGCAAAACCAAAACGGTTCTTACAGGTAAATTGTGTCTACATCCAGCTACACTCTAAACAATATAGGGTCTTTAAAAAGAACCCTTCAGTACAATCACCATGCAACCCCTGTAGAACCCTGCAAGGGTTCTCCAGGGGTTGTATGGTGATAGTACTGAAGAGTTCCTTCTAATGAACCAATATTGTTTAGAGTGTAGGAACAATATTGCAAATGTTTGATATGAAATTAAACAAATATTAGGTTGAGTATGTTTGCCAAGTTTCAAAACACTGGAGTCAAAATCCGCTGGACAATCTTACGTATATACAAGCGAAGCAGATGTATGTTCCATGGACGGCGATCTTGAATCTGATCCGTGCCATTTTCTGGGTTTGTATTGTGAACACATTGTACCCCACTTTTCAGAGTAATACAAAAATTATTAAAACACGTGTATCAATCTTACTTACAATTAAGGGCGTATGAACAGACGGTCAGACTGGTAGACAGACGTCACGACAATAACCTTCAGCAAAAATTGCCTAAGCTTAACAGTAACTTAGCATTCAATCGTATGTTTTTCAAAGTATCACACGTTGCTGATGATAGAATCGGGGCAATGCAGCTAGGAATATTTAAATATTGTTTTACGTCACATTTCAGCCAGAACGTTGATTTTAGTGATCCTGTAGTACGTCAAAACATGTGAAAGATGTTATTATGTATTTAAAGTGTCTTTTTTGATGGTTGTTTAGGGGGCAAGGAAATTGTCTTATACTGTATGGTGCACGATAAGCCTATCTCGTCCATGAATAGGTGAGACTTTTATAGTAATTAGGCCTCATAAGTGTGATTTGTTGCGGTCAAATAAGTAATAATATATTGTTTAACGCCATTTTCGGTGTAGTATGGCCATTTAGGAAATTGTGTAAGTTAAAAGTTTTCTGCCATGTTGCAGCGTCTGTATAGTATACGTATACATAGTATTATGTTCTTTATTGTTTTATAAACCAAACTTAAAGATTCAAAACCTAATTTAGAGGTTCTATAATGAGAATCATTTACATAACCATAAAGTATTTTTTTTCCTTATCGTCACAACCTGGTCAGTAACTTACTTTTAGTATGTTAAAACAGTTTTGATAACTGAGTGATGTACAGATGATATTAATGTGGGTAGAGTGAGCATGGTGGGTTTTATGTTTTTGGTTGTGTTGGTTCGCTCGTTTGTTTTTCCGTCAGCATAATTACTTAAGTAAAATCAAGTAATGAACGCATTTGCATGATCCTGATCCGGATCACGATCGGCATCGCGTGGTGGAAGATGTAGTCTCTGACCATGGAGATAGTATGCTCTGACTGACTGTCTTGTTAACATGGTTAAGAGTGTTTTTCTTCCATCAGCCGATAAAGGGTTATGGTCTTATCCAGGGGTAAATCCCCAGGACGGCTGTGAAAATAAATGCTGAAATCCCCTTGCATTTCTCTTAGCTCCACTTATCCGTCAGATGCTCCCCAGAATAACAATACTTGAGGGATAACTCCATCCATCTTTAGTGAGATACATCATGTCAAATCTAGTTGATAGTTAGGTCCCTGCAGCTGCCACATTGGCGACCACTGATATGAGATCTGCACTAGCTGAGCTGTTGAACGGAGGAAACAGGGTATGCTGCTGGCGATCAGCCCATAAGAAATAGCCAGACTCGAGGAGGCTGCAGCTTCTCTTGAATGGCTGTTGTAAACTAGCAAATACATTACCATACCACACAACAAACGGATCAATGAGCTGGCCAATGTACTAATACTAGCAATCATCCGAGTACCCAGTTAATATCCATGGGATGTTTAAGTACCATATATAAAACTGGTTTATGCAGTACTGTACATGTGTGATAACATTGTGCTTCTACAACAGTACTGTACATGTGTGGTAACATTGTGCTTCTACAAGATCAACTCTCCAGATAGTATTTGTTTCCATTGGTCTTCAACTTATATATACAAATATATATGCATTATATCGCTAGGATAGCGCATCCTCCGCTGCACACATATATAGTAGCCATAACTGATACCATACAATTGCCAATGATGAGAACCAAAATCGATAACCGACGCCGCATATTAAAAATAGACAAAATTACCAAGATGTCAAGAATTACAAGAATGTTGAAATTCGCGGTCAACCAAACCTTTTTATAACAAAATAAAACTAGCATGGTCCATATTTTGATGGATTAGGCGATGTTATACTGTTATATCGGAAATGTTTCTGTTTAATAATATATTTACTACGAAACCTTTTTGTGGAATTTTCTCAAATAGTCAGGCAGAATACTTTAACCTAACCTGGAAATTCATACAGAAGTTTATATTTTGATTGATTTGTGTTAAGCAGTGGTTAGAGTCATCATTTCCACCGGGAGAACTAAATTTCACCCAGTGGCAAATTTTTAATTTGCATATTTCCAAGATGGCCGCCAATCGCTAAACTCAAATAAAAAAATGACATATCTCTGCGCATATTTGCTCAAATTTGATGATCTTGTAGTCGATTTCCATCAAACCATGGCCTGATAAAGTTAGAAAAGGCATATAATGTGGTGCGCGCCCTTTTTTTTATTACGATTTTTCACAAAAGCATCCAGGTGAAAACATAAACAAAAAATCTTCTTTATTCATGATTTGGCACCACTTTTTTACTGATGAATAGCAAATAATATACACAAACTGCGGACATAAAAGAATGGTCAACCACAGATAAAACAAGAAAGCCTCGATCAGAACATGATAATTACCTTTAGTATCCCTAAAATATTTATACTAGACTACAGAGCATCAATGTCTATGTCAACAGTGTGCAAATTAAAACACATACCCCCTGGACCCCCCAAGCACAACATATAGTGCACCCCATTTTCGATTTATAACAGGTACATCTTAGTGTTTTGCATGGTTTATCTGAACTACATCCACACTTAATCAGCCTCAAGAGGTAATCAGGAGCAAGAGCAACTGCAGGTTGAAAAGTTGTTGGCACTGATGTGCCACCTGGGGACTCTTCTTCCCATACAAACAGACGGGGGTTCAGCTGAGGTGGGTCAGCACTCATGGCAGTAGATAACCTGACGATGCCCCCGATATATGTTGGGAATGAGGGCCTCAGATGTGCAAGGTAGAGAGGCCATATCAGGAGTTGTGGGAAATGACTTGCCAGTCTTCTTTCCCCAGACCATCTGTCTACACTGGCTATACCGGCTTCAACCGGTAGGGTCCAAGGAGCCTTTGGATCTGGAGCAACCTCAAGGGAGGGAGGGCTGAGGCGCCGTCTCCGGACACCAGCGAATCTCGCATGTTCGTGCACCCCTTGGCGACCACTCCACGGCGAGACATGTCACCGATAAAATCCCTCCCAGGGAATCACTGATTTAAAGGGATGCTCCCTTGCTGGCCAGGGATCGACTTTGCCCAGGCAGAGACTGACCGTTACTCCATTAAACAAGGAGCTTGGCTTATGCAGACAAGTAAGAGAAGGACGCACAATGGACCCAGTACGAGCGAACATTATAGACCTTTTCTGGATGCTAAGCCTCCAGTGGAGGTCAGACTGTCGATGAAACACCTTCAGCAGGACGGTGCCATGAGAAAACACCAGAGGGATATGGGACTGTCGGCCCATGCTCTAACAACAGGCCTTGAAGACCTGGAGAGGGCCTCGGTCTGCCTAATGAGGGCGACAGAGGCTATGGAGGATGGTCCTGACAAGGAGGGCATCCTAGTCACACAAAAAGATGACCCAGGCGGTGACTCATCCCCTGGCATGCCTGGGCCATGCATTTCGCCTGATGGCTTCACAATTCAATGAAATCGGACAGAAAAGATGGGCTATTATTGCATCTGGAACCCCGAATAGGATCCTGGCGGAACAGATCAAGGTCATCCCCTGGGCTTCGACAGTTTGTTCGCCTCTAGCCTAGAACATGCCGTTCAGGCTAGCAATGCACGTCGGCAGCAGAACCTTTTGGCGGCTGCGTTGAAGGCAGGCAACAAACAACCTAGAAGAGAGAGAAGTCGCTTCCCGGTCAGGAGACCAAGGGAATAGCAAGGCCGTTTCAGTCAGCCCTTTTGTCAGATCCGCCGCGGTGGCCGCGGCTCGAGCAGAGGCAGAGGAAGCTGTCGCTCCGGAAGAGGGGCACGGTCATTGAGCAAAAGAAGTTGAATTCTTGGGCCACCTGGAGGACAAAAGAGCCTGGTGGGATCAGCTGGCAAGGGACACATTTGTCAGCGAGGCAGTCAGAAGCCACAGGCTGGAATTCGATTCCAGATCTCCTATGTCGTTGCCGACAAGACCTCCTCCACAAAGAATGAGGAAGGAGGAGAGACTGGCCCTTCAACAGGAGGTTCTCTCATTGCCGAGGAAAGGAGCAATAGAGCCTGTCAGAAACAGACAAGCCGGTTTTTACTCCAATCTTTTTGGACGGAGCCCAGATAGATCTTTTCGCCTCCCGCAAGTCGGCTCCCCTACCAGTCTACTTCTCCCTGGACAAAAAAGACAGGAGAGCAGCACGGATCAACGCCCTAGTACAACCTTGGAACTTCAGCAGGATGTACGCGTTTCTTTCTCATCAGTTGATTCTTCTAGTTCTGGCGAGGATGAAGGAGATCAAAGGAGTTTTGATACTAGTAACCCCCTTTTGGACGAGGTCGGTGTGGTTACCAGAGCTCCAGTTTTCTGACGTTTTTGCCTCTTTGCTGTTGATAGGCCTACATCCTCATCTGTTGAAGATACACCAGCCCTTTTTTGCATGTTTCCATTCGACGTGTATGAGTTTATGCAAGATTTGTGAACTTTGACTACTGGCTTGTCATGACCATGTTTATCATAGTGCTCGATAATATCAGATATTTTTTTGTGCTCATCATCACCTCTTTTTAAACTGGTTTCAATAATTCGATGTGGCTTAGCATCACACAGCTTGCTCTCTGAACACTTGCCACGACTTGCAAAGAAGCAAATACCTATACCTTCTGTCATCGCTTATAGGCCTAACTGTCATGCCTGAAGTTAACCTTTGAGTGAAGTCTGACCATCATGGCAAGTGTCGTAGGCCTACATTTGGGAAATTATTCTATGACTATTAAGGTATCTGGGAATATTTATCATGTCTACTTTGCAAAAAGCTGTTAGGATGTGTGCTAAAAGTATGACAGTATACCCGTCATGCTTATCCATAACCATGAATTTGCTCAGTTGGATATGCTGCACTAATTCATGACAGGTGTAGACCTGAAGGGGCTAGGTAACTGTTTTTTTGATTGGTTGAAAAGTGGTCGCGTGCCACATTTGATCCCTTTTTCAACATCATCAGACCCATAAAATGACCTTGACCTTTGACGTTGATTTCCAAATAGTTTTAAAATGTCATAAATGTACTCATGACACTTGTTTTAATAGAAATTGACTCCGACATAATCAAATTTGAACATGTAGGCCAATAGATATGACAATTTTTAGATTAAAAATGACCTTGACCTCTGACCTTGACCTCCAAATAATTTTAAAATGTCATAAATGTACTTATTGACCTTAGTTTTATGGAAATCGACTCCAATATCATCAAATTTGAGCAATTATGCGCAGAGATATGCCATTTTTAGATTTGAGTTTAGCGATTGGCGGCCATCTTGGAAATATGCAAATAAAAAAATTGCCACTGGGTGAAATTTAGTACTCCCGGTGGAAATGATGACTCTAGCCTATACTGAGCACCAATCAATCAAAATATAAACTTCTGTATGAATTTCCAGGTTATCCCAGCATTCTGCCTGACTAAAATAAATCATTCCTAGCACCACTTTACGGGTGACAAACACTGCTCAAGTGCCGCGTTGAAAGGGTGTTGTGAATGGATGGGCCCAGCGTGGCGGGTGTATAACGGGAGATTATCGAGATTATCCATCACGGACTAATCTGGATCATCATCAGGGGCAGTGAAGTGCGCGAGGCTCCACGGATTCATGCAGCTCGCGCCAGGAAGCGTCCTGGGAAAATAGGGTGGGTGAACAGAAAGACGGAGAGAAAATGATGGACGACAATACTGTTCAGCAAAGGCAAACAGCAGTAACTACTTACTTGAAAAGAAAGCATTGCTGTTTGTCTTTGCACAAGAGAACACTGGGTTGTTTGTTTGCTGGGATTTGGTACAGAGTTGCTTGGGATCTGGATCACATTCACATACGTTGGCTTAGCAATAGCAAATGTGTCCAGTATAGGCGAGACTGACTGAGACGCCGACGTCCCGGAAGCACCGTAAGTTCTGGATCGGAATCCGATAATGACGAGGGAAGATACGTGGACGCCAATCAAGATAAATTATGACGTCCCAGCGGCGGATTAATCCTGCACCATCGTCTAAGACCATTTCCATTGTCACATCCCTGTCTTTGACTAATTTTATTGAAATTTATTCAAAATTGAACTGATGTTAATACCATGTTTAATAATCATGGACCATCATCTAAGATCGATTGGCGGCCTACTTTACGGTGGTAGATACTCTTCAGAATCGTAATTTTTGCATTATTGGAATCCCTTCCAATGATTTATGCTCGTAAAACGAATTTGTGTACACCTCTAGTAATCATGATAATGTGTGTGTGCGTTAGTGTCAATAATTCTTGTCAAAAACGGCAGGACCCATATAGGTATATTTTTCTTATTCGCAGAGTACATAAATAAAAGTATGCTCCAAATTGGCCTAAAAGTCATCGACAAGACAACTTAAGGTGATTGCAAAGCCCAGTGTGTCCATATTCTTATTCAAATGAAGACATTTTACTCGCTGAAATTGCTTTTTTAATATACAATGACTTATCTGATGCATTAACGGCTAATTTTATTGCAAAAATACATATTGCAATATATTGGCTTAACCGTCAAAGTGAGCCAAACATCATTGAATATTTGTTAATCAAGTAATAAATAATCTTCAATCTTATTTATATGACGATTCACTTTAAACATGAAACTGTTTCCACTCCGTTTAATAGGTGGCACCACCGCATAATGTATTACACACATTCGTATGGTGAAATTCGGAATACTTATTGCACAATATCTTTGACGATACCCTTGCGAAATTGTCTGAAGGTGTTTAACAGTTGTAATATTAGATACAGCCTCGTGTTGTTCGCCATGCCCTACTAAGTCTACGAAGTGATTGCATCGTTACTAAAATGTACTGAGCAGATTTGAGATGTCGGTGCAATGCTGGTTTATTATTGGACCAGTCCCATACACGGGTACAGTAATAATTATTATTGAGGGACAAAGTCTGGAGAAAAATAAAACAAGCATAAATATGTATAATCACGTCCCTGACTGTCATCACAAAGTCGTTTATGGTAATCAATATATCTATATACGGAAGACTCCTATTTGAAAAACTAGGGAAATAGCTAAATAAACCACAGGATTTTATGTATGTCCTATCTGTCGTTTTTACTGACAAATTAAGTAAGTTAAGTTGTTTAACCCCCACCGCCGGTGCCGCATATATTCGGATTTTCATTTTTTATTAGCATAATAAATACCGCCTTTTAGACATGTTAAAAATAAAATGTGCCATCAAACAGCAATATTTGAAAACAGTTGACCTCCATTTTGTCAAATCTGAATAATTTTCACTCACTTGAAGTTGTGGATCGCGTCAGCGAGACACAACTTCAAGTGGGTGAAAATTCAGATTGAATCATTTAGCGTTTATCGTCACTTTCGGCCAATATGACCATTTACAGTGTAAGTGACTTTGCAAGTTAAAATGAACATCATATTTTGTGTAGTAAAAGTATGCCAACAAGGCCCGTCGGCGACGAAAGTATGCCGCAACGGCATATCACGGCATACCAGTGTCGGTATGGTATGTCACTGCTGACCACAAACTCTTATGATCAACCTTGATTATGAACATGGACGAGCAATGATCAAGGAATAAAAGGCACCATGGTCAACCACGTTTACATTCTGGAGTACATGGTCATCGATGCAAGACCATGGTTGGCCAGATGTCAGATATCATGGTCAAGTACGTATAAATGTGGGTTACATAATAGTCAAACATGGCCGCTTTGGAGACCCTTGTTACCCTTGATAAAATTTAAAAACCAAACAAGCCATCTACATTCGAATTTACACCATAGACAAACTCGTCAAATCCCGGGAACCTCAGAGAAAATCAGCAGGAGATTTTCCCTCTTGAAAAAAAACCCATCTGACCGCCTTGATTTAAAAAAATAAAAATATCCATTTTCTAAGTTATCCGAACTATTGAGATATGGTATACATTTCAGAACAATACAAACACAATTGTCAAGTGAAATGCGTTAGCGAGAAAAATTACCTATCGGAAAAAATGAAGTCACAGAAAGGTCAAATGTGAACTCAATTAAGACTTTGTCGTGCTTAACATGACGTTTATTGTGTATTACTGTAGCGCGAAAGAAGTTATTTATAACATGTATATTGCCATATACATGATAGTCCACCGCACCGTGCCACTTCAAATAACAAAAGCCTGTGATCAACATAAAATGATGATTTATTAAATTTGTAAGTTGGGGGCTGTATCTACAAAGCACATACAAAAACGTATTTGTTATGTTATTAATATATAATTGAAGTAGTAATTTCAACTTTAGATCTCAGCTTCCTAGTTTCCTCAATTATCTGTCTGTGACATGAATGCGAGATGACACAAATTGTGACACTGCCCCTATTCTGGAGTGTCAATTAGCAAAATCAGATGTGGCGGTAGTGATAGTAGTATCATAGTAGTAGTAGTAGTAGTAAATTAACGCTTCACGTCACTTTTCAGTCATTAAATTGACTTTGTAGACAGAGCAATCTGTTGATGAACTCATCCGTTATTCCCCGACCCGGCTTACCCCATGGTGCCGACATTTTGAATGAATGAATGAGTGAGATATGCCATGGTAGCCGTTCTAATGTAAAACTTAGCCTCTCGTGAAACATCACAGCTTTTCAACAACAGTTTATCGTGGTTTACAGGCAGGGAAGTTGTATTGTTGAAAATTTAGAAAGCAGTTAACTATGATAACAGAGCCTGAATTACATAATATTCTGTGTAACTTGCTATTTGAGTGGGCGATTTTCGAGATTGATGACGTTGTTCTAGCACGATAACCCAGATCACTCTACCTAATAAATTAAACCATTAAATCTAAGAAATGGGTGAAAATACAGTTTGCATACCATGGTAACCCGGGTCAGGATTGAACAATCAAATGTATAATTGTTCACATATGATACCGTGAGTGCTGCCGGGTGATAGGGCATGGTGACCCTATCTGGGTATCTCTAGAGTTTTGCCACCAGACATGCCCAGACGGTCAAAGACTGGGCTTCGCCGGGCAATATAATGTTAAAGCACTTTGACATTCGGTGCAGCTCCGGTATGATCGTGTCGGATAGTCCCCAAAGCAACAATACCTAAGGGTAACTCCATTCATCGCATGTGGAATACATAATGTCAAATACTCTCTATTACTGGTAGCTTAAGGCCTTCCAGTTCCATAGCCACACCAGCTACTGCAGTAGCACCCATGCGAGAGCTACATCAGCACCGCTGTTCAGATGGTAACATCAGTGGCAAAGATTATAGCCAGACATGTGTAAGCTGCAGCTTCTCTTAGATGGTCACTGTAGACTAGTGTTTCCGTATCATGCCATACAGCATGCAACACACGGAGCAGCCTCCTAATGAGCTCCAATGTCGGCCCAATGTCTTCGACGTTGGCCCAACATTGTACAAATGTTTTACAAATGTTTTGTGTTTACTGGGTTGAACGCGGCTCCCAACAAACACGAGGCGTTCAACCCGTGCTGGTTTGATGTTGGGCCAGCGTCGCAGACGGTGGGCCAGCATTGGGTCAACGTCGTGTTTGCTGGGAGTGTTGACAAGTGTTTCGCACCAAAACTGAATAATAAATTCCGCTTAGTACATAGTCTCTACATTCCACAGGAGCCATTTAATAACATTTATTACAAAAGCCATTGACACTACATCTATTAGCTATCAACCTTTATGGTTATGCTGTTGGAGGGGAGACATCTCCAGTTTTTTATCCCCCGCCCGTAGGGGGAGGGGGATTTTAGTCGCGCCAGGATTCTGTCCGGCGTCCGGCGTCACGTTTTCTTGTGGGCGCAAAAACTCGAAAACTACTGGTCATATCTTTTTGAAATTTTAACATGACATTCCTAGCAACATGGGGATGTGCAAGTGATTTTTCAAAGATGCTACCAAATGTCAAAATGGCCGCTAGAGGTCAACTCCAAATTTCTTTGTGAGCGCAAAAACTACAAAACTTAAGGAAAGAAATTATTCAAATTTTACCATCATATTTCCCACGATATGGAGATGTGCAAGTGGTTTTTTTAAGGTTTTCCTGAAATTCAAAATGGCCGCCATGGATAAACTTTTCTTGTGGGCGCAAAAACTGAAAAATTGATATCAGTAATAATTCACATTGTACAATCACATTACCCGCCATCTGGAAATGTGCATGTGATTTTACTGAAATTTAAAATGGCCACCAGAAATCAACTTTTTAAATATTTTTGACCGCAAAAAGTCAAACCTAATTTATGGCGGGGGATGATATTGGACTTCGGTCCTCTTGTTATTCACAAAAAAACTACCCCTCTAGTTTAAGTATGTAAAACATTATAACAGTGCAGTTTGTGGAGAAGCAATGAATGATTTACAAAAAGATAATGTGAGGGTGGAGGTTAAAGGGCATGTTGGGTTTTTCAGAGTAGTTCCCTTCACTCAGCAGATTAGGGATTCGGGGCATTTTTGGGGAATTTATTCCCAGACATGCGTAACTTAATCCTGAAACACTGCGGCCTCCGCTGTCCTCGAGTCGGATAGTCTTTAAGTTTACAGCAGTTGGTAGGCCTACTGGTAACTCCATTGATCCGGAAAGTTTAACAATGGTACAGATGACATGTACAGATGACGTAATAAGTAAATAAGTGGTACTATCGCATTTGACAGGGACTGTTATTTAAATAACTTACATAATAAGAAAATAATAAAATGTCGACAATGAAAAAAAGATGATATTAACTGAGCAAGTCGTATTTTTACTGTTTCCCCAATTACTATTCTAAGCTCCAAATCTATAACTATGACACATCATTACAATAATAATTGTTTTTGCCTTTTGCTGGTAATAAAATTAAAACCAGCAGGACAGACAATACCATACCACAGGCATGATTGGAGAAATAAGGTGTTCATCCAGTAATCATGGAGTATACTAAACAAAATTAGGAAAACTTAATATATCTTCATGAGGATGGAGTACAATTTTTCTATACGACGTTTTTTAGCTTATTATTTTGTTATATAAAACATTCCTCCCAACACAAGCCCATATAAATTTTTTCCAAGCATCTTCAAGTTCGTGAATCGTCTAAAAAGGCGAGCATTAATAAGAACAATAATGTGTATGTCAACATCAGAGCTAAGTGCGACAGAGCCATTAGTTTGAGAGTATCGTTACCATGTTTAGAATTGTCCTCTTTTTGTTCTCAGTCAACATAGACAGGGTCTAAAAACATGTAAGTTGTAAATTAGATAACGGACTTTACAAAGAAAACATATGCACTGTGTACAGATGTGTTTCTACTATATACCGAAGCAACATTATTGCCAGAGAACCGATACAGTGCTCACACTATTTGAAGATATCTTGAAGGAGAAGAACGGATCAAATATCCGGTTTGCAGACTGGCGAAAGACAATCAATGTGCAGGGCGAGTAGACGAAAACGAGGCTGAGATGAAATGCAAAACACCCTTGGGTGTGGTGATGATCCCTTTATTGATCCCTGTGGATCCGCAGTCTGTCGTGATGTAGCTCTGTCGGGCAAAGGCGAACAACAGTAACTGCTCAATTTTCAAGTAAACAGTTACTGCTGCTTGCCTTTGCAGGACGGTGCTGATAATAGAGTGACATCCAGTGAATAATGCGCAGCATGTCATTTCTCATCTACACCTTAAAGACAAAGGATTCATTCTAAAGAATTCACCATATTTTGCTGTATACATCGCAGTAAACCAGTAATGATATTTGACCGGTGTTAGCCCTAAATTATCGATATAGTTGATATAGATAGTACTTCGTGGTTTATATTAGTAGGGCCTATTTTCCATGTGAATGTAGAAGATAAATACATATTAAATATGGTGATATGTGCGTGACTTTTGTCAACACAGGAAAATGTGAAACTATGTTCTCAGTCGGCAACATCCACAGTGCTGTGTCACTTATTCATACATGTACAAGTGGGAGCGAACTATCTTTCCACATTCCACAATCATTAAAAGTAACAATTACCAACTCCAAGGGGGCATTAGAGTTGGTTTGGTTGTGGTTATTTGGTTGGTTGTAGTTAATTAATCATAAAAATATATCGTCACCAAAAGAGTTGATAATCTACTGACCAGTTCTGTAGCCGAGATGGTATCTGCAGTATTATAACAAATATTATTGTGCAAACATGTTTTCTTCACTCCCCCTATCATACGTAGAGGGCACAGTCTGAGTATTTATACCTACACAGTTGGGTTAAATAAGTTGTTTGATAAATCATTCTCTGATCAGACTAATCAATCTCATTACCAGCAGCAGGCAGTTCTAAAAGGTTGGAACTAGTGTTAAGCTCACATGATTACTATCCTTAGCATAAACAGGCTACATACGGCAGATTTTGCATGGTTCAAGAATTCATGACATCTACTGCTCTGCAAAGCAAAAATACAGTAACAGCTTACTTATGAAGTAAGCAGTTACTGCGTTTGGCTCAGAAATGTGCTTTATTGGTCCTTGTGTGACGTTTGTCAACTGACCGATAGCACCCGGATGAGCAGATGACCATTGTCCAGCCTCCCTGAACGCAGCCGCCTGTATGACACTTTTGTGATTGTAGAGCCATCTAGTGATTGCCAAGAGCCATCTGGTGAATATTTTTCACTGATCATGTTCGTCAAACGGATTTTTGAACACTTCTAATCATGGTAATTTGTGTGTGTCAGAAAGTCAATATATCTTGTCCAAAACGGCAGTACACATGGAGATTTATTTTTCCTAGTCTGAGAGTAAATACAATTATGCTTGAAATTGTTTTTAGGCTCGGCCGTAGGCCGTAGCCTATGAAGTTTATTTTGCTTGAGTTTGTGGCCTATTCAGGGGAAAGAGGGGTGCCGTATGTGCCAAACAGTTCACATTTCTGTACACCAGTCCTTATGAATATAACGTTTCAGGTCCTTAGGTTAAGTACTTCTGTCTTGACCAAGTGTTCAGATAGAAATATTCAGCTTAAAAGGTTTTGGTTTGAATGGTGGAAGGAATGCACGTCAAAGATATCTTTGAACTTGTCTCCTTGGTTCTTTCCTCAATTATATCCTGGACATTTAGGATTCTGGCCCATGAGGAAGACCAATACACTGATTTTTTGTCTATAACACTCAAACAGACTAAAGCCAGGCCTCGAAATTGCGGAACTCCTTTTCTAGCTAAATATAGGATTACTCACCTGATGCATTAGCGGCTAATTTCATTGCAAAAATACATTTTGCAATATATTGGTAAGAAATCAAGAAATAGTCTTCAATCTCATTTATATGACGATTCACTTAAAGTTGGAACTGTTTCCCCTCCGTTTGATAGGTAAATGAATCGGGCTTTATGCCACCTTTGTGCACATATAGGCTAAACTGGGCCAGGAGAAACTCCTGAGGATGGTGAGATGATTGAGATGACACTGTCCTCCAGACACAGGATTCGAAATTCGAGCCCTGGCGGTCTGAGGCCGAGCACGCTACCTCTCGGTCACGGAGGCTCCCCACAATACTGACTTTCACACGTGGATGGGGAAGAATAACGTTTTTTTTTATAGGTTCACTTGAAGTTGGAACTGTTTCCCCTACGTTTGAAAGGTGGCACCACCGCATAATGTATTACACATATTCGTATGGTGAAATTTTTGAAACACTTATTGTACAATATCTTTGACGATAACCTTGCGAAATTGTCTGAAGGTGTCGAACAGTTGTGATATTAGATACAACCTAGTGTTGTTCGCCATACCCTACTATATATGATATAAATCGGGCTTTAGGCCACCTTTGTGCACATATAGGCTAAACTGGGCCAGGAGAACCTCCTGAGGATGGTGAGATGATTGAGATGACACTGTCCTCCAGACACAGGATTCGAAATTCGAGCCCTGGCGGTCTGAGGCCGAGCACGCTACCTCTCGGCCACGGAGGCTCCCCACAATACTAACTTTCACACGTGGATGGGGAAGAAACATTTTTGTTTCTTTCAAACCGCCGAGACCGGGAACCGAACCCCGGACTCTGGCGTGAAAGGCAGCGGTGCTAACCACTACCCTAGGGCCCCCGCCCGCCATGCCCTACTAAATCTACTAAGTGATTGCAGCGTGACTGAAATGTACCGAGCACACCTGAGATGTTGGTGCAATGCTGGTTTAGTATTGGACCAGCCCCATACAAGGGTACAGTAATAGTTATTATTGTGGGACACAGTCTGGAGAAAATAGATCAAGCAAAAATATGAATAATTACGGTCCTGACTGGCATCATAAAATCGATTATGGTAATCAATATATCGGCCCTCTATATTCGTATTTGGAAAACTTGGGAAATAACAAAAAACCCACAGGATTTTATGTATGTCATATCTGTCGTTTTTACTGACAAATTAAGTAAGTTAAGTTGTTTAACGTCACTTTTCGGCCAGTATGGCCATTTACAGTGTAAGTGACTTTGCATGTTAAAATGAACATCATATTTTGTGTAGTAAAAGTATGCCAACACTGCCCGTCGGCTACGGAAGAACGCCTCAGCGGCATACCTCAGCATACCAGTGTCGGTATGGTATAGTTGATATAGATAGTACTTCGTGGTTTATATTAGTAGGGCCTATTTTCCATGTGAATGTAGAAGATAAATACATATTAAATATGGTGATATGTGCGTGACTTTTGTCAACACAGGAAAATGTGAAACTATGTTCTCAGTCGGCAACATCCACAGTGCTGTGTACTTATTCATACAAGTGGGAGCGAACTATCTTTCCACATTCCACAATCATTAAAAGTAACAATTACCAACTCCAAGGGGGCATTAGAGTTGGTTTGGTTGTGGTTATTTGGTTGGTTGTAGTTAATTAATCATAAAAATATATCGTCACCAAAAGAGTTGATAATCTACTGACCAGTTCTGTAGCCGAGATGGTATCTGCAGTATTATAACAAATATTATTGTGCAAACATGTTTTCTTCACTCCCCCTATCATACGTAGAGGGCACAGTCTGAGTATTTATACCTACACAGTTGGGTTAAATAAGTTGTTTGATAAATCATTCTCTGATCAGACTAATCAATCTCATTACCAGCAGCAGGCAGTTCTAAAAGGTTGGAACTGGTGTTAAGCTCACATGATTACTATCCTTAGCATAAACAGGCTACATACGGCAGATTTTGCATGGTTCAAGAGTTCATGACAGCTACTGCTCTGCAAAGCCAAAATACAGTAACTGCTTACTTATAAAGTAAGCAGTTACTGCGTTTGGCTCAGAACTGTGCAGTATTGGTCCTTGTGTTACGTTTGTCAACTGACCGATAGCACCCGGATGAGCAGATGACCATTGTCCAACCTCCCTGAACGCAGCCGCCTGTATGACACTTTTGTAATTGTAGAGCCATCTAGTGATTGCCAAGAGCCATCTGGTGAATATTTTTCACTGATCATGTTCGTCAAACGGATTTTTGAACACTTCTAATCATGGTAATTTGTGTGTGTCAGAAAGTCAATATATCTTGTCCAAAACGGCAGTACACATGGAGATTTATTTTTCCTAGTCTGAGAGTAAATACAATTATGCTTGAAATTGTTTTTAGGCTCGGCCGTAGGCCGTAGCCTATGAAGTTTATTTTGCTTGAGTTTGTGGCCTATTCAGGGGAAAGAGGGGTGCCGTATGTGCCAAACAGTTCACATTTCTGTACACCAGTCCTTATGAATATAACGTTTCAGGTCCTTAGGTTAAGTACTTTTGTCTTGACCAAGTGTTCAGATAGAAATATTCAGCTTAAAAGGTTTTGGTTTGAATGGTGGAAGGAATACACGTCAAAGATATCTTTGAACTTGTCTCCTTGGTTCTTTCCTCAATTATATCCTGGTCATTTATGATTCTGGCCCATGAGGAAGACCAATACACTGATTTTTTGTCTATAACACTCAAACAGACTAAAGCCAGGCCTCGGAATTCCGGAACTCCTTTTCTAGTTTAATATAGGATGACTTATCTGATGCATTAGCGGCTAATTTCATGGCAAAAATACATATTGCAATATATTGGTAAGAAATCAAGAAATAGCCTTCAATCTCATTTATATGACGATTCACTTAAAGTTGGAACTGTTTCCCCTCCGTTTGATAGGTGGCACTACCGCATAATGTATTACACACATTCGTATGGTGAAATTTGAAATACTTATTGCACAATATCTTTGACGATAACCTTGCGAAATTGTCTGAAGGTGTTGAACAGTTGTGATATTAGATACAGCCTCGTGTTGTTCGCCATGCCCCACTAAGTGATTAAGCAAATGAAGCAGGTGTAAGTGACTTTGCAAGTTAAAATGAACATCATATTTTGTGTAGTAAGAGTATGCCAACACTGCCCCTCGGCGACGGAAGAACGCCTCAGCGGCATACCTCAGCATACCAGTGTCGGCATGGTATGTCACTGCTGACCACAAACTCTCATGATCAACCTTGATTATGAACATAGACGAGCAATGATCAAGTAAGGCACCATGGTCAGCCACGTTAAAATTCTGGAGTACATGGTCATCCATGCAAGACCATGGTTGGCCAGATGTCAGACATAATGGTCAAGTACGTATAAATGTGGGTCACTTTAGTCAAACATGGCCGGCTTTGGAGACCATTGTCACCCTTGATAAAATTGAATAACCAAACAAAGCATCTACATTCGAATTTACACGATAGGCACACTCGTCAAATCTCGGAATGCTTAGAGAAAATCAGCAGCAGAATTTTTCTTGAAGAAAAACATATAACCGCTTTGATTTAAATAAAATAAAAATATCCATTTTCTAAGTTATCCGAACTATTGAGATATGGTATACATTTCAGAACAATACACTCATAATTGTCAAGTGAAATGCGTTAACGAATAAAATCACCTATCGGAAAAAACAAAGTCGCAGAGAGGTCAAATGTGAACTCAATCAAGACTTTGTCGTGCTTAACATGACCTTTATTGTGCATTGCAGTAGCGCGAAAGAAGTTATTGCGCTAAACCATGTTGGTTTATCATGATTAACCATGGTCAGCCATATAGTCCACTGCACCGTGCCACTTCAAATGACAAAAGCCTGTCATCAACATAAATTGATGTATTAAATATTGTAAGTAGGGGGTTGTATCTACAAAGCACATACAAAAACGTATTCGTTACACGTATTTTTTATGTTAATAATATATAATGGAAGTAGTCATTTTAACCTTAGATCTCAGTTTTCTCGATTATCGGTCTGTGACATGTGAGATGACACAAAATTGTGACACTGCCCCTATTCTGCAGTGTCAATCCACAATATCAAATGAGGTGGTAGTGGTAGTAGTATCATAGTAGTGGTAGTAGTAGTAGTAGTAGTAGTAGTAGTAGTAAAAAAACGCTTCACGTCACTTTTCGGTCATTAAATTGACTTTGTAGACAGTGCAATCCGTTGATGAAATCATCTGTTATGCCCCGACCCGGCTTATCCCATGATGCCAACATTTTAAATGAATGAATGAGTGAGATATGGCATGGTGGCCGTTCTAATGTAAAACTCGGTCTCTCGTGAAACATCACAGCTTTTTAACGAAAATTTATCGGGGTTTACAGGCACGAAAGCTGTACTACTGAAAGTTTAAAAAGCAGTTAACTATAATAACAAAACCTGAATTTCATCATATTCTATGAAACTTGTTATTTGAGAGGCGATTTTCGGGATTGTTCTAGCTCGATAACCCAGATCACTCTACCTGATAAATTAAACCATTAAATCTAAGAAATGGGTGAAAATACAGTTTGCATACCATGGTAACCCGGGTCGGGATTGATCAATCAAATGTATAATCATTCACATATGATAACGTGAGGGTGGCCGGTTGATAGGCCATGGTGAGTTATTGATAGATTTCCCTTCACTCGCCCTATCTGAGAATGTCTAGAGTTTTGCCACCAGACATGCCCAGACGGTCAAAGACTGGGCTTCGCTGTAGTCCGGGCAACCTGTGACAAATGGTGGGGTCACCCGACACAAATTGCAATAGTTATGAAACCTTTTTTATCCAATTTTTAAGTCGTCTGGGAGTAATATTTTAAAAATATACCAAAATGGATTGAGTGGAACATATATTTTCAACGTAAATTCCAAAATGGCCGCCATAAATAACATATAACCTTTTAACTGTTTCTTTGAATTGCATATGTGACATATGGTTTATAAAGGGTTTTTGGCATGTCAAGTTCATTTCTGGCACTATTATATCGATTTTGGGCATATTCGGGTCGTTGGGGTAAAGTTTAAGGTCAAATTGAATTTAAAAGGGACGGGTAGATCATGTTCTGAGTGAGTGAAATATTGTTGAATTACTATTCAATAACTCACTCGGAACATGATCTACTGGTCCCGTTTAAATTCAATTTGCCCTTGACCTTTACCCGAACGACTCAAATATGACCACCATCAATAAAATAGTGCCAGAAATGGACTTGGCATGTCAAAAACTCTTAGAAACCATATGTCACACATGAAATTCAAAGAAACAGTTAAAAAGTTATATGTAAGAGATATTTATGGCAGTCATTTTGGATTTTACGTTTAAAATATATGTTCCACTCAATACATTTTGGTATATTTTTTAAAATATTACTCCCGGACGACTTAGAAATCAGATAAAAAAGGTTTCATAACTATTGCAATTTGTGTCGGGTGTATCCACAGGTTGCCCGGAATACTGGGCAATATAATGTTGAAGCAACTTGGCATTCCACGCAAATCCGGTATCATCGTGTCGGATAGTCCCCAGAGCCACACTACTTGAGGGTAACTCCATTCATGGCACGTGGGAGACATAACTTCAAACACTCTATTACTCGTAGCTTAAGGCCCTTCCATAACCACACCAGTGCCTGCACTAGCACCCATGCGAGAGCTGCATCAGCACCGCTGTTGAGATGGGAACATCAGTGCCGAAGCTTATAGCCAGATATGTGGAAGCTGCAGCTTCTCTTAGATGGGCACTGTAGACTAGTGCTTCCGTATCATGCCATTCAGCATGCAACACACGGAACAACTCCCTAATGAGCTGGCCCATGCTGGGACAAAAAGTACTACTACTAGCAACCATTCGAGTACCCCACTTTTCGACCAAAGCGGTAAGTTAGGTGACTTTGTAAAACATTAATAACAGTGCAGTCTGTGGAGGAGCAATACATGATTTACAAAAAGATAATGTGAGGGTGGGATTAAAGGTTATTTAGAGTAGTTTCCTTCACTCTGCAGATAAGGGGTTCTGGGCATTTCTGGGAAATTTACTCCCAGACATGAGTCTAACTTTATCTTGAAACACTGCGGCTTCCGCTGTCCTCGGGTCGGATAGTCTCAAAGTTAACAATAGTTGGTACTGGTAACTACATTCATCCGACCTGAGAGCGTCAATGCCAACACTTGTCTGGGAGTATTTTGCTTTAGTTATGCTCCACTATGAGGTTTGGAATAACATATTCCGATATGCTGGGCAATCAATTAGAATGTCGTGAAAGTTTAACAATGGTACAGCTTACATGTACTGAAAACACGACTAGCTATTTTGAAGTAAGTAAATAAGTGGTACTATCGCTTTTCGAGAGGGACTGTTATTTAAATGACTTACATTATAAGAAAATTACAAAATGTGGACATTAAAAGAAGATGATTTTAACTGAGCAGGCCGAATTTTTAATGTTTTCCAATTACCATTCTAAGTTTAAAATCTATAACTATGACACATCATTACAATTGTTTTTGACTCGTGCTTTTGCTGATATTAAAATTGAAACCAGCAATACAGACAATACCATGCAATAGGAGAAATAAGGTGTCATTTAACAATCATGGAGTATACTAAATAAATTAGGAAAACCTAATGAGCACCAGAAGATATATCTTCATGAGTATGGACTACAATTTTTCTATGCGACCTTTTTCAGATTTTTATTCTGTTACATAAAACATTCTCTCCACGACATGCCCATATGATTTATTTCTAAGCATCTTCAAGTGATCTCGTTAAGGTGTATAGGGCTGTTGTACAACAATTACCTAACGCTTACAGGAAGGGTTCAGGAACTCGTCACGGAGCTTGGTCAACATAACATTAAAAAACGTCTAAAAAAGGCGAACATTAAAGCGGCTCCTTGTGATAACATCATTTTTGTTCTTAATTATGTAATCAAGTAGCGTATCACACTGATCATGATTTTATTTTTTTAGATTTTTTAAAATATTTTTTATTCACATTTTTTTGAAGACGATAGAAACCCGAACAAACAATTTGTTTACCTAAACACCGGCTAAAGGACGTTTGAATGTTCCTACAGCATGGGCCACATGTTGATGCCGTCGGCCCAGCGTTGAGCAGACAATCGGTGCTGCGGGGGAACCCCCCTGATCAGCCCTCTCCCAAGCCAATTAAATGCGGCATCTATTGATGTAACTATATGGTTACTTCGGTCATGCCGTCTGGGATGGTCAGTATTTGCCGTCAATAGTGTGGTGTGATGTAAACAAACATGTTTACATGAAAATATAGGTCTTGGACATAGAGCTTGTTTTGTCTTTTTCAGTGCTTTAACATTGTTTGCTTTCGATTTTTGTATTTTATTTAAGATCAGTAGGTTTTATAGCTTGATATAAGTTTTCAAAATTGACAAAATTCCGATCCCAAGGAGCTTCTTTAATAAAAACAATACTGTGTATGTCAACATCAGACCTAGGTGCTACAGAGCCATTAGTTTGAGAGTATCGTTGCCATGTTTAAAATTGTCCTCTTTTTGTTGTCAGTCAACATAGACAGGGTCCAGAAACATTGAAGTTGTAAATTAGATAGCGGACTTTACAAGAACATATTTGTACTGCGTACTGATGTGTTCTTACGGTATACCGATGCAACATGATTCCCAGAGAACCGATACAGTGATGACACTCTATTTGAAGATATCTAAGGAGAAAAACGGATATAATATCCGGTTAGCAGACTGGCAAAAGACAATCAATGTGCAGGGCGAGTAGAACGAAACGAGGCTGAGATGAAACGCAAAATACCTTTGGGATCGGTGGTGATGATCCCTTTATTGATCCCTGTGGATCCTCAGTCAGTCGGGATGTAGCTCAGCCGGGCAAAGGCAAACAGCAGTAACTGATTACTTTTCAAGTAAGCATTTACTGCTGCTTGCATTTGCAGGACGGTGCTGATAATAGAGGGACATCCAGTGAAGAATGCGCAGCATGTAATATCTTATCCACACCTTAAAGACAACGGCTTCATTCTGAATATTTCACATTATCTTGCTATAAGACATTGTAAATATAATCATACATTGCAGTAAGCTGAAATCTAAATGTTATTTAACCGGTGTGAACCCAACATTACTGATATAGTGGATATAGTACTTCGTGGTTTGTATTAGTATGACCTATTTACCATGTGAATGTGGAAGATACGTACATAACTATGGGCATGCATGCATACTTTTTGTCTAGATGTTATATTAGGAAAATGTGAAACTATGCTCTTAGTCGCCAGCATCCACACTGCTTATTTATGCAAGTGGGAGCAAACGGCGAAACCTATGACCATCTTTCTCCACCAGCTCATCATTAAAAAAACAGATTATCACCTCTAAGGTGGCATTTGACCTATCACCCCACGACGGTTAACACTTTGAACTGGTTATATGCTGGTTGATTTGGTTAAAATGTAATTACTAGTTACCATTTGGAACAAAAATAAAAGGTTTAGCTATACCTTTCTTAACTACTTTCTGTTGTAGTTAATTCATAGCTCTACATCGTCACGAAAAGACTTTGTAAACTCGACAATATACTGACCAGCTCTGTATCCGAGATGGTGTATATTATGCAGTATATTATAGCAAACATTTGCAAATATGTTTTCCTCCACTCACCCGATGATACGTTAAGGGCACTGTCGTTGGATTTATACCCACTAGTGCCAAACTCTTAAGAGGGGCTATAAAAGACACGATTATTATCCTTGGCATAAATAGGCTATATACGGCTATATGATTATTTTGTATGGTTAAAGGGTTGATGGCTGTTACTGCTCTGCTTAGCCAAAATACAGTAACCGCGTACTCACAGTGTGAGCAGTTACTACCGTTTGGTTTTGTAATGTGCAGTATCGGTCCCTGGATGGCGTTTGTCAGCTGACCACAAGCTGACAGATAGCACCCGGATGAGCAGATGACCACTGTCCAGCCTCCCGCCTGAACGCAGCCGCGTGAATACCAAATAAAGTGTCCCAATTTTGTAAACTGAAGAAAAGTGCCCAGACCAATGTTTTGTTTTCGTGATTGATGTTCTCAGCAGAGAATGCCGGATTGGCTAGTTACTGGTATCATGAGGGCGGGGGCCCTAGGGTAGTGGCTAGCACCGCTGCCTTTTACGCCAGAGTTCGGGGTTCGGTTCCCGGTCTCGGCGGTTTGAAAGAAACAAAAAATGTTTCTTCCCCATCCACGTCTGAAAGTCAGTATTGTGGGGAGCCTCCGTGAGAGGTAGCGTGCTCGGCCTCAGACCGCCAGGGCTTGAATTTCGAATCCTGTGTCTGGAGGACAGTGTCATCTCAATCATCTCACCATCCTCAAGAGGTTCTCCTGGCCCAGTTTAGCCTATGTGTGCACAAAGGTGGCCTGAAGCCCGATTCATTTCATTTTCATTTCATTTACTGGTATTATGAAGGTCACTAATATTCAAATAATAATTTGATATCTTCACTGCGTAATTAGGGTGCATGTCTTTCGAAATTGCACCTAATTCATTCAATAAATCGATGAAGAGAATTGAAAACTGGTTCAAGGGCCCGTGAATTGCTAAGAGTTGTAATATGTTTAACTGCTTATTATTGTGGGCGTCCATATCATCGTTTTCGTGCGCATTGTAAGTTAGAGTTATATTTTATTGTAGCAGAATGAATGAATGAATGAATGAATGAATGAATGAATGAATGAATGAATGAATGAATGTATGAATGAATAAATGAATGAATGAATGAATGAATGAATGAATAAATGAATGAAAGAATGAACGATTGAATGAGTGAATGAATGAATGAATGAAGGAATGAATGAATGAATGAATGAATGAATGAATGAATGAATGGATGAATGAATGAATGAATGAATGAATGAATGAATGAATGAATGAATGAATGAATGAATGAATGAATGAATGAATGAATGAATGAATGAATGAATGAATGAGGCTTATACCACCTTTGTGCACATATAGGATAAACTGTGCTAAACTGAGAATGGTGATTTGAATGAGTGAGATAACACTGCCCTCCAGACACGTGATCCGAAATTCGCGCCCTTGCGGTCTGAGGCCAAGCACGATATTCAATGAATGAATGAATGAATGAATGAATGAATGAATGAATGAATGAATGAATGAATGAATGAATGAATGAATAAACTGGGCTAAACTGAGCCCCCGTCCAAATAGATTATTATTTGGCTTCATGTTTCTGGCGCCGGGATGAAAGCGTCTCCCGTGGTCAAGTACTTATAGATGTGGGTCACTATAGTCACACATGGCTTGCTTTGGAGACCATTGTCACCCTTGTTAAAATTTATTAACCAAACAAATCATCTACATTTGAATTTACACCATAGGCAAACTCGTCAAATCTCGGAATGCTCAGAGAAAATCAGTAGCAGTTTTTTTTTTATCGTGAAAAAAATATATGACTGCTTTGATTAAAATAAAACTTATCCGAACTATTGAGATATGGTATGCATTTCAGAACAATACACTCAAAATTGTCAAGTGAAATGCGTTAACGAGAAAAAACTACCTATCAGAAAAAAAAGTCACAGAAAGGTGAAATGTGAACTCAATGAAGAGTTTTTCGTGCTTAACGTGACGTTTATTATATTTGGGCTATGCCCAAATATATTGATTTTACAACGGAACTTGAAACTTATTATTCTTGGCACGTTTTTGTAAGACTCTCTTTCGCCCTGAATTTTTAGCCAATCATTATGAAATTTGAACACCATATATTCCCAGAGTAGTCAGGTATTCTGCTTTGACTTTTCTAAGACATCCATCGTGTTCTTCCGGATTAATCCACGGATTTTCTGGATCACTATACTCTTGAATGGCAAAATGCAGTTTCTGCTTGCTTGTAAAGTGAGCAGATACCGCACTATGCTTCTCTTCAAATGCAAAAGGCAGTATCTGCGTACTTGTGAAATAAGCAGATACTGTCTTTTGGCTTGCACGGCAGTAGGCCTTAATTGGGTCCATTGCTGGTTCAATGTCGGGTGATCCTCCATTCAATGCCAAAAGGGTGAACAGGGTGTCCCTATGTCCACACTTACTCCACCAGTTAGTCTCTAGATCTCATAATAAAAATACATTTATCCAATGTTTCAATTCCGGGCCAGCGTCACAGACAGTGGCCCAGTATTGAAACAATATTGTGTATTTGGTATGGACAGTTGAAACCTTTGAAATGCTACAATTAAAATAACAGTTGCAATTCTATTCAAACACAAAATGTTGTTTTAATGTTGGGCTAGCGTCGCGGATAGTGATACAACATTAAATCAACAGAGAGACAATTGAATGTGTGTACTGTGCACCCTGAATGCGATTCCATATGACAAACAAATATATATCTATTTAAAACTGCAAAAGCTTAGGAGGGACTGTTGAAATTTGAGCCTTGAATCAGAAATCTAAAATTACAGTTCAGAATGGCTGCCGAAAAATTCCAATCAATCTGTCATCATAAAAATAACCAAACCAAATTCAAAATGGACACCACAAAAACTCATAAAACCTAGCCCAAATATTATTGTTATTTCAAAAATCACAATTCATCAAGCTGTGCATTGCAGTAGCGCGATAGAAGTTATTGCGCTAAACCATGGTTTATCATGATTAACCATGGTCAGCCATATAGTCCACTGCACCGTGCCACTTCAAATAACAAAAGCCTGTCATCAACATCAATTGATTTATTAAATATTATAAGTGGGGGGTTGTATCTACAAAGCACATACAAAAAGTTTTTGTTACGTCAATAATATATAATGGAAGGAGTAACATTAACCATAGATCTCAGTTTCCTCAATTATCGGTCTGTGACATGCGAGATGATACAATTCGTGGCACTGCCCCTATTGTGGAGTGTCAATCCGCAAAATCAGATAAGGTGGTAGTGGTAGTAGTATCATAGTAGTAGTTACTGTAGTAAAATAACGCTCCACGTCACTTTTCGGTCATTAAATTGACTTTGTAGACAGTGCAATCTGTTGATGAATTCATCCGTTATGCCCCGAACCGGCTTACCCCATGATGCATTTTGAATGAATGAATGAGTGAGATATGCCATGGTAGCCGTTCTAATGTAATACGCTGCCTCTCGTGAAACATCACAGCTTTTTAACAACAGTTTATCGTGGTTCACAGGCAGGAACGTTGTACTATTGGAAGTTTAGAAAGCAGTTAACTATAACAACAGAACCTGAATTTCATCATATTCTGTGAAACTTGCTATTTTAGGGGGGGGGGGGATTTTCGTTATTGACAACGTTGTTCTAGCACGATAACCCAGGTTACTCTACCTCAAAAATTAAATCAATAAATCTGAGAAATGGGTGAAAATACCATGGTAACTCGGGTCGTGATTGATCAATCAAATGTATAATTATTCACATATGATAACGTGAGGGTGGCCGGGTGATAGGGCATGGTGAGTTATTGATAGTTCTCCTTTCACTCACCCTATCTGGGAATGTCTAGGGTCTTACCACCAGACATGCTCAGACGGTCAAAGAATGGGTTTCACTGGGCATTATGATGTTGAAGCATTCCGCACAGCTCCGGCATCATCGTGTCGGATAGTCCCCAGAGCAACACTACTTGAGGGTAACTCCATTCATTGCACGTGGGAGACATAATGACAAACACTCTATTACTGGTAGCTTAAGGCCCTTCCCTTCCATAACCACACCAGTGCCTGCACTAGCACCCATGTGAGAGCTGCATCAGCACCGGTGTTGAGGTGGGAACATCAGTGCCAAAGATTATAGCCAGATACGTGGAAGCTGCAGCTTCTCTTTGATCATCCCTGTAGACTAGTGCCTTCGTGCCATGCCATGCAGCATGCAACACACGGAAAAACTCCCTAAGGAGCTGGTCCATGCTGGGACAAAAAAGTACTACCACTAGCAACCATCCAAGTACCCCACTTTTCGACCAAAACGGTAATATAAATGACTTTGTAAAACATTATTAACAGTGCAGTATGTGGAGGAGCATTGAATGATTTACAAAAAGATAATGTGAGGGTGGGATTAAAGGGCATGGAGGGTTATTTAGAGTAGTTTCCATCACTCTGCAGATAAGGGGTTCTGGGCATTTCTGGGGAATTTACACCCAGACATGTGTATCTTAATCCTAAACATTGCCGCCTCCGCTGTCCTCGGGTCGGATAGTCCCAAAGTTAACAATATTATTTGGTACTGGTAACTCCATTTATCCGACATGAGAGCGCTAATGTTCTACAATAAGGTTTGGAATAATATATTCGAATGTGTTTAGAATTTGAATGTCGTGAAAGTTTAACAATGGTACATACTACATGTACTTACAACGTGAATAGCTACAAACAGCAGTAACTGCTTACTTTTCAAGTAAGCATTTACTGCTGCCTGCCTTTGATAATAGAGGGACATCCAGTGAAGAATGCGCTACATGTTATTTCTCATCTACACCTTAAAGACAAGGGATTTATTCTAAGGTATTCACTTTATTTTGCTGCAAAACATTGTGTATATAATCATACATAGTAGGGCCTATTTTCCATGTAGCAGATACATACATATTAAAGGGACCCCTTGGGATAAGACATTTTCAATGTTGTCAATTTTGAAAATGAAATTTATATGAAGCTATATAGCCTACTGATCTTAACTAAAAATACGAAAAAGTCAAAAAACAATTTTAAAGCACCGAAAAAGAGTGTAATAGTTGTATTTCCAGGTCGTATATTGCCATGTAAACAAAACAAGTCAGCAATATTCAGCACTTTACATCAGATATTCCCACGTATCAGACGGTAAGATCAAAACAGTCGCCGCTAATTGGTGTCTTATAATCAGGACACGGGAGGACACACCTGCGGCACTGATTGTCTACCCAACGCTGGGCCGATGCCAGCAGCATGTGGCCCAATGCTGTGAGAACTTTCAATCGTCCTTCAGGTATACAAATACTTTGTTTGGGTTACTTCTGGAATCATAGAAATGTTGATTAAAAATATTTGTAAAAATATGAAAATTCTGAAAAAAATAAAAACATGATCCGTGGGATACACTACTTCAGTACGGACTTAAAAACGAAAGTTGATGTCATCCCAAGGAGCTGCTTTAACTATGGTCATATGTGCGTAACTTTAGGTAGGATTTTATACCACAGAAAAATGTGAGAGTATGTTCTGAGTCGGCAACATCCACACTCCTTGGTGACTTATCAATGCAAGTGGGAGCGAGCTGCGAAACCCATAACTATCTTTCTCCACCCTCTCATCATTAAAAAGATTACCAGCTCCAAGGGGGCATTTGACCACACACCCCTCGACAGTTAACACATTGAATTGGGTAGATGCTAATATATAGATATATCCACTGAAAATGTAATTCGTAGTTACCATTTAGAGCGAAAATAAAAGGTTTAGCTATACCCTCTAACTACTTTTGGTTGTAGTGAATTCATCATAATATTATAACGTCACTAAAAGAGTTAGCAAATAAGAATATCTACTGATCAGTTCTGTATCCGAGATAGTATCTGCAGTATTATAACAAATATTTTAAAATAATTGTGTAAACATTTAAAAAACATGTTTTCCTCCACTCACCCGATAATACGTTGAAAGCACAGTCGTTGGATTTATACCCACACTGCTGGGTGAAATTCAATGAATAATTCTGACCTGACAAATTAAGCTCATTGCCAGCAGCAGCCAGTTCTTAAAGGTATTAACTAGAGCCAGAATCTTAAGAGAGCTACATTGAGACAAGATTATCATCCTTAGCAGAACAAGGCTATATACTGCAGATTTTACATGGTTAAAGGGTTCATGACAGTTACTAAAATATAGTAGCAGCTTACTTATAATGGGGGTAGTTACTGCCGTTTGGCTCAGAGCTGTGCGGTATCGGTCCCTGGGTGGCGTTTGTCAGCTGACCGATAGCACCCGGATGAGCAGCTGACCACTGTCCAGCCTCCCGCCTGAATACCAAATAAATATCTCAATGGTGTAAACTGAAGAAAAGTATCCAGACAATCTCACCAATGTTTTGTTTTTGTGATTGATGTTATCAGCAGCAACGGATTAGCTAGTTATTGGTATTATGAAGATCACTATATTCAACCAATAATTTGATATCGTCACGGTATTAATCTGTTAATTGGAGTGTATGTCTATTGCAGTTTCACCTAATTCATTCAAACAATCCACGAAAGAATTTGAAAACTAGTTTTATGGCCCGTGCATTGTTAAGAGAACACTGTTAATATAGCTAACTGTTTATTATTGTGGCGTCCATATTATCGTTTTCGTGCCCATTGTAAGTTGTATGTATATTATTGTCAACCATGTCAACTGTTAATATATTTACATATTATCATATATATTTACATATTATCGTTTTTGTGGACATTGTAAGTTGTATGTAGCCTATATTATTGTCAACCATGTCAACTGTTGATATATTTAACTGTTTATTATTGTGGGCGTCTTTATTATCGTTTTCGTGCCCATTGTAAGTTGTATGTATCTTATTGTCAACCATGTCAATTGATAATATCCACGAAGGGATTTGAAAACTAGTTTTAGGGCCCGTGTCAAGAGAACACTGTTAATATAGCTGACTGTTTATTATTGTGGGCTTCCATAGTATCGTCTTCGTGCCCATTGTAAGTTGTATGTATATTATTGTCAACCATGTCAACTGTTAATATATTTAACTGTTTATTATTGTGGGCGTCCATATTATCGTTTTCATGCCCATTGTAAGGTGTATGTATATTATTTTCAACCATGTCAACTGTTAATACATTTAACTGTTTATTATTGTGGGCGTCCATATTATCGTTTTCGTGCCCATTGTAAGTTGTATGTATATTATTGTCAACCATGTCAACTGTTGTTATATTTAACTGTTTTTTATTGTGGGCGTCCATATTATCGTCTTCGTGCTCATTGTAAGTTGTATGTATATTATTGTCAACAATGTCAACTGTTGATATATTTAACTGTTTATTATTGTGGGCGTCCATATTATCGTTTTCGTACTCGTTGTAAGTTGTATGTATATTATTGTCAACCATGTCAACTGTTGATATATTTAACTGTTTATTATTGTGGGCGTCCATATTATCGTTTTCGTGCTCATTGTAAGTTGTATGTATATTATTGTCAACCATGTCAACTTTTGATATATTTACCTGTTTATTATTGTGGTCGTCCATATTATCGTTTTCGTGCTCATTGTAAATTGTATGTATATTATTGTCACAGAGCACTGTGTAACAAAGAACGACGGGGGTTTTCTCATTTGTCGATACTCAGTCCATCTAATATTCTTATAGGATAGGCTAATTTGCGATTTACTGACACTTATATAAATCAACCAAGTGGAATGAATTCCGCGGATTTCTCAGTCAATTCTCAACCGATTTTCATGAAATTTTACACACACTATTTTCCATTCATGTCGTGACTACCCTCGTAGTTTTGCGAGGTTGTGATAAATATCTTAGAAGTTACACCCTTCGGCATATAATAAAATTCTGAGACGAAGCTAATGAGTTTATAGAGGGCAACATTTTTATTTATATACTACATGTCAAATGGTCTAAATTCTAAAATACTTATGAAAACCTTCTGGGTAGTCACGACATGAATCGAAAATAGTGTGTGTAAAATTTTACGAAAATTGGTTGAGAATTGACTGGGAAACCGGCGATAATCATTCACCACGGTTAATATGAATCCGGCTATAATCATCAAAATTAGTACATTTACGTTTACAAAATGGTTGCTCAATTGCCGTAAAGGTAGCATTTTTAATTAAAAAGTGCTCTATGTGCTAGTGTGGAATTTGTTTCACTTTTAATCAGTATAACCTTAAATACATAATACGATGTGTGTTATGCACTCCTGGTATAACGTAGGCTTATGTTACATTTCCAACTGTATTACATTTTTGTAGTTGTAGATGGCAGAGCCATCTAGTGATTGCCAAGAGCCAACTGGTGAATAATTTTTCACCAATCTCTTCGCCAGTGACAATTGACCCGTTTTGTCTTCCCGTGATTTTTAAATGGTGAATGTTTTTCTTTCAACTAATATTATTACTATTATTCAACTATTATTTTTTATGTCATAATTAGGCTTGACCGTAGGCCGGTAGCCTATTCAGTTTATTTTGCCTGAGTTTGAGTCCTATTTAGGGGAAATAGGGGTACTATGTGTGGGGAGCGGTTGACATTTCTGTACACCAGTCCCTATGAACATGTGCAATGTAACGTTGGAGCTCCCTAGGTAATTTCGTCTTTAAAAAGTGTTCAGAAAAAATATACCTTCACCATTAAATGTAGTGATTAAAGCTTAAGGGGTTTAAATTGGAATAATGTTGGCCCAGCGTCGCAGACAGTGGCTCAGCATTACATAAGCATTGAGTCAATGTATAGTGTTATCAGGTGTTTCTGGCGCCGGGATGGAAAGGGTCACCCACATAGTCACCGCAATCAACCAAGGCTATTTCAATGTCGGACCAGCGTCGAAGACTGTGGGTCAACATTGAAACAGCATTGGTTGAAAGTCATGTGTTTGCACAAAGTATACAGCAGACCCAGTGATGGATTATTGCTGGGCCAGCGTCGTAGACGATTGACTGGCTTTGAACCAGCAATGGGCTGCAACGCTGGCACAACATTGAACCGGAATTTGGTGGGTAGGCCTATATCTTCTGCACGAGGTAGGCCTACATCTTAGGCAAGTATTGAATGACTGTTGGCCAGCACCGGCGATGGTGGTTGAAGTAATACACGTTAGAGATATATTTTAACTCCTTGGTTCTTTCCTTAATTATATCAGAGATTTTACTAATGAACAATCTCTGATTATATCCTGAACAATTAGGAATCTGGCACATGAAGAAGACCAATACACTATTATGTTTAGAAAATATTATTAAAGCCGGGCCTCGGAGTTCCGGAACTCCTGTTCTAGTTTTACAATGTTTTTTTAATTATTAGTTTTTGATATTTATAATTGTAGCACTCGAATTCCTGCAAATTTAGTAATAAAATTGTACCCTTTTGATCAATCTACACAAGTCGATATTAGACCTAGTGCTAGACTTCCTAGACATGTTAGACGTCAGAGAATCCAGAAAGGTATTTTAAAGACAAAGAAGTCCCTGAAATAGCCTATCATTAGACTATAATATAATTACATACGGGCCTTGAAATATTTCAATCCAGAAGTAGTAGAATTGCTGCTTAACTTCACGTTTCGTCCGGGACGGTCATTTAAGTGACTTTGCAATACCAAAATAAACAATGCAATCCGCCTATGAAAATTGTATGTTGTGCAGATTGTACAGATTGTACAGATGACGAGGATGATTAGGCATGCTGGTGAGTTATTGTGAGTGTTTTCCTTCACTCACTTGTTAAGAGGATCTCAGTAGAATGCTCAAAACGTGATATTATGCATAACTATATGGATGTGGATTTGCCACAATTACATTGGCTTTTCAAATTACTATGGGTTTAACATCTAAAAATATACATATTATTGCATAAATATATGCGACAGTTTCGAATAGAATTAGATGCAATGACACAACAACTGACTTAATGACCATTGAATGAACACTTATATCCGGCATTAGTCTACGAGTTCCCGATATATACAGAGACGAGCCTAATCGGACCACAGGCTATGACCAGCTTCTTTCACATGACATGCATAAATTTCTCATCCTGCGTGCAGGGTGTACTTCTATTCCCACTACACCCTGCCAGATATGGACCCCACCCCAGGAGGACACACGTGCCGCTCGTGCGACACCCCCCAAGCTTAGACATCAAAGCTAATCGCAACGCGCCGGCAATCAGACGGCACCGTCTGGCCTGGGAACATCAAGCTAAGTAACAGTATACGCGAAGCGATGCGAGAACTTGGCCAAGGCTGTTCCAACGTTGTGACAGCGTCGATGATAATGGCCCAACGTTGAGGCAGCACTGTGTCCTTGCCATCTGCGAAATGTTATTTGTACAGCCTATCACACAATTATATAGTGTGTACAACTGCATTATACAGTCAAATATTGCCACCTCTGATTACAAATTGAATAATTAGAGCCTAAAACGGGGGATTACATCAGCTAATAAATCAAAAACAGTTTAAACAGTGGCTAAACTCTTATTCTTGTGATTTTGTGTCGATATAATCCCCCTAATTATCTACTTATGAACGAAAACGCACGCGAAATATGTGGTTTCATTTTGAAAAATAATACGTAATTTCGAGATTAAATGTGCTCATATAAAGTCAAGAAAATAATTCAGAACGTTATATGTGTCTCTATTTATGGTAAAATATGTATGCTATGACATACTTGAATTAGAAATGTATGGGTAACATATTTATTGCAATAAAAGCTATATTTGTTCTACATGTACCACTTTCACAATTTTGGGCAGAGTTTGAAATTTAGGGGGGGGGGCGACAGTTGGGAGTCGCGTGGAGAGGGGTGCTGAAATAGGTGGAAAAGGCCTCATCGCATTCAGGGGTAGAGTGAGAACAAATACAACTGAAGTCTCTACAGGGTGAGATTTGTGAGCACTGAGAGAGTCACACATCACTACCACTGGTTTTCATCACCAGTGCCTAATGGTCCGACAGCCCGTTGGTCCGACAGCTCATTGGTCCGATATGATCCGACGGCCCATTGGTCCGACACCCCAATGAAATACATATTAGAAAATTCGTGAAAGTACAGTGCTGCACCTTTAATAGACACACACCTTTTGGCACATAACACCTGACAATGGTCACCTTGAATATTTTCAAAACAAGTTTAAGATTCTAGACCTATTTTTCTAATTTTTTTTTAATGTCAAGTGCACAAGCCACGTGATATACATATAGGTAGGTGGGGTCAAATGTAAATTGAAATGTACTTATCTGGATTTAATTAAATATGGAAGGGAATAGGGTTCATAATTCATACATGCGTTGTTCAATATTCATTACGCTATGTTGGTTCTTCTATGTTCCTACATTCTAAAGTGCAGCGCTCTATGTCGCTAGTTTCATTGATTACGCTATGTTTAATATTTCATATTTCATATTAATATTTCATATGCCGAGTGACAAATTTCAAAGTGCATTATGCTATGATGCGTTGTCCAATATTTAGTATGCTATGTTGGTTCTTCTATGTGTCTACATTCTAAAGTGCATCGTTCAATATCGCTAGTTTCATTACGCTATGTTCAATATTATATGTGCTATGATGCGTCTTCTACAGGCCTATTGCTGCACATAAAGTGCAATGTTCAATGACAATGTCCCCACAATGACTGGTGTAATAGGCATGCCATTCAACAAGCACGCCCCACACGTGGCCGATCAGAGCGAGCCACAAGGCTGAAGCAGAATGAGATGAGGAATCTAGGATGAAGCACAATGCAATCTGGAATACAGTCGAGCCTCTCTATAGAGAACACGCCTAAAGCGAATTTCTGGGTATAACTAAGTATTTCTCTGGAACGGATCGTTTCCCATAGGATTACATACATGTATTTAGGCCTATATTGTGCTTATTGCGAAGTCGTTTACTGCGAAATTCGTTTATTACGAACCATTTTTCGATCCCCAAAATCACATTTTACCCTCATATAATTACGAATTAAAAACATGCAACCGGAAAATAATTTCACTTAGTGAAAGGCAACACAACTTTGAGCCAACGGTGTTCCAGTCTGAACAACATTATCTTCAATCGTGATTTTTTCCACAGTTAAAATCAGTCATTTACGAACCGAAAATTTTGGATTTTATTAGGTATTGAATGTAATAAGCAGTTTGCACACGTTTTCAATGGTGATCGTGTTTGTTTTAGAGTAAAAACGGCGTTGAGTAGGCCTATGTAAAATGACGTTTTCAGTCCCTGCTGGTCGCATCCAATATTTACTTTCCATGAACGAATTAAATTAAGTTTAGGCGTACTGTAGAATTATTGCTACACATTTTGTAGCTAAGAAAAAATATATTAAAAAAAAAGAATATAGTGATAAAAAACAATCAAGTTCGCGATGCATACACCTAAACACAAATTACGGCTGGAAATGTCACGTACATGTAATGCACCCACAGTGACGCTTGAGCATTATAAACTAACTTGCATTCCAGTGTCGCACAAACCCTGCAACTTATGTTATTGTTGCTATATTTTTAAAAATGTTGGTTTTATAATTCGTCAATTTGAGTTTACCTCAAGTATAGCAACATTTAAATATTTAATATTTAGTTGGAACCTTTACATAAACACGTGTACCATTACGCTTTGACCACAACGATAACGGCGATGACTGTTACGTCATAGACTTTAATAAGCCCAAGGAGCTATTCTTGCCGGCATAGTAATATAATAGTGATACATTTTAATTTAAAGTTAGCTTCGTAAAGTCCGCATGAATGTTCTTTGGTACCATTTTAAGTGTATCATTATTACTGCATGCACTTTGATAGTGTTTCATGGTATTTTTTTCGTGTCCTTGATTTATTGTTAAGACCTTATTTTTATGTTACCATAATTAGTAAATTTTTTTATCCACATAATATGTTTTAATTAATACAGAGTGACACAAATCGTATGTATACAAATATACAGTCTATATCTCTCTACATAACTAGGCTATGTGCATTATCAATACCGTGGAATGCTCAGACCGATCTTAGATGGGGAGGGATGGGGAAGATCACGCTTGAAGCGAATTTTGAATATTACGAAGTATTTGTTCAGGTCCCTGGTACTTGGTTATAGCGAGGTTAGACTGTAATCGTATAGTTCCGCATCATACTGTAAGATTTCGCTGCGGCGATGTGTTGATTTGTAGGCCTACGTACCGCTAACATACTCATCAGCACATACCCTAGAGACAGACTGGTCTGTGTCAAGACAACCCAGCAAATACAAGACGTTCACCCAATGTCGAATAAATGCTGGCGCACAATCTGCGATGCCGGTCCAGTTTTTTTTTTATTTACCACATGTTATTTATCTGTTTACCACATAGTTTTTAAAGTATACAATATTTTCCAAGGTAATTGTCCGGGTAGTCCCCCCATCACTAGCAAATAGTGCTCGTGAAATTTCATGACAATTGATCAATATTATATTGCACTACCGACTGAGTGTTAATATACTTATATCATAGGCCTTATTTAAGTTGTATGAATCGTGTTGATGATCGTGATGAGAGGGTGTACGGGGGTTATTGGTTATGATGTGGCAACATAGAAAAACCGTCACAACATAACGTGCTTTGTAATTCCTCAATAGGCATATGACTTAAAACTAGAATAGCACGTTAGGCCTACTAAACATAGCATGATAAACTACAACTAGTGGCATTGAACTTTGCATTTTAGAATGTAGCACCGAAGATGGACCAGCATAGCATAATGCACTTTGCCACATTAGTAGAAGCAACATAGCATAATGCGCTTTGAAATTTGTCACTTGGCACATTGAATATTGAGCACAGCGTAATGAAACTGGCAACATTGCATTTTAGAATGTAGCACCAAAGACGAGCCAGCATAGCATAACGCACTTTGCCACATAGAAGAAGCAACGTAGCATAATGCACTTTGAAATTTGTAACTCGGCACATAGAATATTGAACATAGCGTAATGAAACTAGCAACATTGAACGATGCACTTTAGAATGTAGGCACATAGAAGAACCAACATAGCATAATGGATATTGAACAAAGCATGTATGAATTATGAACCCTATTCCCTTCCATAATTAAAAACTTCCATTGCTCAATCACAAATTTGCGTCACCGCTTTTCAACTTAAGCTTCATTCATATTGGAATTAATTGATATTTTAAAAGTGTAATTCAAAATTAAATTTAAAAGGTAGCCTACATGATTTTTTTTTTAAGTAAACTAAAATTATTTAGGTTTGGATTTGCCGGCCGGGTGGGTATAAAAGTATAAACTTGTCTAAAAAAATGATACATTTAAAAAAAAATGTTTCTAGTTGGACGTTTAAAACACTGTCACACCAGAAAAGTGTTTTGGACTGTTTTACATATCTCATTTCGGCCGCCAGAATAAAAAATCTGCCTCCCTCCATCGTGATTGTTTAGTCGCTATGAAAGCTTAAACAGACTGTTTCCAAGTCTTAAGCCAGAAAAATAAACCTCCCTCATCACTTTTTCAGTTGCTGTGAAATCCGAAACAATCATGTTGTTAAATTCGTCCATAGATGCATTACTATGACTATCATTTAATGAGGATTTCAAAGACAAAATATGAGACAAGTTGTAGACCACACCCATAAGAGATAAATATCGACCAGGCCTGTAGAACTGTATAATGTAACCCGACAAAAATGAAATGAATCGGGCTTTAGGCCACCATTGTGCACATATAGGCTAAACTGGACCAGGAGAACCTCCTGAGGATGGTGAGATGATTGAGATGACACTGTCCTCCAGACACAGGATTCGAAATTCGAGCCCTGGCGGTCTGAGGCCGAGCACGCTACCTCTCGGTCACGGAGGCTCCCCACAATACTAACTTTCACACGTGGATGGGGAAGAAACAATTTTGTTTCTTTAAAACCGCCGAGACCGGGAACCGAACCCCGGACTCTGGCGTGAAAGGCAGCGGTGCTAACCATTACCCTAGGGCCCCCGCCAGACGTATAATGTAACCTTACGTTATATCATAGGCCTACGTTTGGTGACATTAGAATACGGAATGTTATTATATTATATGTTATTATATGTTATATTATATGTTCACTATTTAATTTCACTCTTCAAATAATGTACATGTTGACATGCTGAGGTTAAAAATGTGGTTAGAGTGAGGGCCAATTTATCCGTACACTTTCTTAACACATTCCGGGGTATGTCATCAAAATCAGAGCCTTTGTTAACATCTAACCCTTTCAGCAATTAAAAAAAAAACTTTATTGGCTAGCATGTTGTCTGACGTTACTGAAGTGGCAGGTGGAGTGGAAAAAAGGTTCCCAGTCTATGTTCCGAAGGTTCTATGTTCCGAAGGTTCTATTTTCCAAACGTTCTATATTTCGAAGGTTCTATGCTCCGAAGGTTCTATATTCCGAAGGTTCTATATTCCGAAGGTTCTATGTTCCGAATGCCCATTTGTCTTATACGATCCATTGCCCCTGATAAATTGATAATAATAATTAAATTATTTTGTACGAAAACATCAGTGGAGATTTGTTTTTCTGTAGCAGTCCTATTTTTCTAATGATCACTGATCTGACTATCATAATATGATCATAATAATCACTGACAATATTTTAGTCATTTGAGGTCAGTTCGATTGCTGACAGGATTAGCAAAAATAAACCGACATTCAAATGATAAAAACTCTTTAACAATATTGTTAGCTTCAAGTGAACGAAATAGTCAATATCATCAAATTTCTAACATTTTCCAATGAGGAGTTTATTAGAGAACGCAGTGGCGGATCCAGGATCGGAAGAAAAGGAGCGCCCGGGGTTTTGGGGGCTAGCTCCCAAATTTTTTTTTGGTAATATCTAGCCAATTTAGTGGACTTTTTTAAAGTATTTGGCAAAAATAGAGGGGGAGGGCGCTCCCCCCCCCCCTGGATTCACCACTGGATATACTTATTTGAATACGCACATGCATAGTACGTATTGAAAGGAGTAAAAGCGGGACATTTTGATCTCCTGGGAATAGGCCTACCACTAAATAGGCCATATTAGTCCTTTTGATCTTAGGAGATCAGATAAGACAGATAAGATATGTTAAATGGAATTATTATTCTCTCTGATCATATCAGTGATATATTTTGAACTAGGCTCTATTGTAGGCTTCCCACTTAAAAACACCAATATACTACCCCCCCCCCCCCCCCCCGCCTCCACAACACAGAACCAGAAGAAAACAAATAATTATGTAAAAAACTATGTAAAAAAGTGTTTTGAGCCCATACTGAAATAAATTGATCTTCAACCTCATTGTGAAATAGTTTGTGTCTTTAATCATGTTAATCACTGTCTACGGTGGCTCATACCCGCCAATTTTCGTTCCGGAGTAGTAGTAGTAGTAGTAAATCATTGCTTTACGTCACTTTTCGGCACAAAAGGTCTTTAAAGTGACATTATAATACGATAAAAACGTTGTAGTCAATTGATGAGATGAATGATGTACAGATGATGTGAGGGTGGGGGTGATAGGGCATGGTGGGTTATTGAGAGCGTTTTCCTTCGCTCGCCCGATAAGGGGTTCTGGGCATCTCTAGGGGATATACCCCCAGACATGCCCAGACGGCCGGAGACTTGAGTTTCGCTGTACAATTTAATGATGAAACTCTGTGGCATTTCCGCATCCTCGGGTCGGATAGTCTCCAGAGTAACAATAGGAAGGATCCCTCCCTCTGGGTAACTCCATTCATCCCACGTGAGAGACCTAATGTCAAACACGCTATTGCCGGTTATTTAAGGCTACCACGGCCTACATCAGCGCCAGCACTGATGCAGGTGCTGCATTGGCTCCGCTGTTGAGCCGAGGAACCAGGGTACGCCACTGGCAATTCGCCCGAAGATTATAGCCAGATACGAGGAGGCTGCAGCTGCCCTTGGATGATTGCTGTAGACTAGTGCTTCCGTACAATGCCGTACACAGCATCCAACAGACGAAACAGATCCCTAATGACCCTCACCGGATGGGGGCGAAAAGTACTACTACTAGCAATCATCCCAGTACCCCTCGTTCCAGAGGAACACCATATTATTAGGGCGTAAAGTAAGTAAGTAAGTAAGTAACGCCTTAATAAGGCGTTATAACGCCCTATTTTAAGGCGTTATTACGCCTTATTAAGGCGTTATTACGCCTTATTAAGGCGTTATAACGCCTTATTTTAAGGCGTTATAACGCCTTAACGCCTTATTAATGCGTTATTAAGCCGCAAATTAAGGCGTTATAACGCCTTATTTAAAGGCGTTATTACGCCTTATTAAGGCGTTATTACGCCTTATTAAGCGGTATTACGCCTTAAAATAAAATAAGGCGTTATTACACCTTAAATTAAGGCGTTATTACGCCCTAAATTACGCCCTAAATTTATTTTTGACTATAAAATCAATGTGGTCCGGCATCCATGGGGGTTGTGTTTTTGGCTGATAAAAATGTTTTTCTCTTTTCATCGTTCATGGATAGCACCCCATAATAATATCTGGGCGGATGTAGTAGAGCTTTCATCCTGAGAAGATTATTTTAGAACGAGAAATTCGATATGGCCGCCATGAGATCAATAAAATTAGCATAGCTTTTTCAATAACTGAGATAAAGACTAAAACTTTTTCACAAAATACAACATGGTAGCAAAATTGCTAAGGATGAATGTTAAAAACATTATATCCTCAAACGTTTGGAGAAAAGCTCTCGTAATTTTTTAATATTATTTATCTAATATGGGAGTTTTGCCCTTTATGTGGGGCAACACCAAGGTGCAAAACGTCGATTCCCAAATAATAACCGAAATAATGAATCTGCTTTAATTCTTTCCAAAATGTTATCAATGTATCGTTGACCTTCGTCAAATGACGATCATCTTGGAAAATGGTGAATTTCTGAGCTATGCTACAAAGTAAAAAAACACCTTATTTGTGCCAGGTATTGTACAACAAAATCATTGAATAAATATATATTTTGATGGCAGGTCCAAGCCTAAAAAGTTCAAGTTTGTAGTCTAGTTGCGGCAATTTTGAAAAATGTGGAAATTTTGAAAGTTTGTTTGGCTCACGTGTTTTTTTAAAACAGTTCATCCAGATGGTCATGGTCATGAACAACAAGTTAATTGGTAGGGTTTTGCAATTTGACAGATTTATCTACCCCACTACTATGTATCTCAGGTTTCCCCTCTGTTATAATTATTTCAATAACTGTCAGTGGAATGTATGGGGGTGGACAAAACATAAATATAACGGGTTTTTTAATTTGAAAACACCATAAATGGTTTATAGTTGGCTCTTTCTACTTCATTGGAATACCTATGGTATGGATCTAAAGCCATTATTAATTTTATATCAATTAAACTTGGTCCCCACGCTGAAATGGTTGAAGCCACTCAATCAGACCAAAATCATCATTTTTGTTTTGGCTCCTTGATATATATATATTGATACAGGGCCTAGCAAATGTATGATGACAAAAGTGAGTTGGCCCGAGCGTTTACTGTGATTTGGTGTCTAGTGCCTCCCTTCAAAATTATTCGTTTTTTACATTTTTACGAGCACATTGCATATCAGCTTTCAAATATGCCAGAGATCAAACGTGACATCGATCAGCAAATTTTAAAATAGTTGACCTCCACTGTGTCAAATCGGAATTATTTTCACCCACTTGAAGTTGTGGATCGCGTCAGCGAGACACAACTTCATGTGGATGAAAACCCCAATTGAAGAACTTGGCGATTAAAGGGTTAAAGCCCCATTTTATTTTTACGTCGTGTAGGCTATAGAACTGATAAATGTACAATAAATCACAAGCTCTTTCAATCCTATTGATATCTGCTGCGATATCTGTCATCTATATAGGTCCAAGTATTAATATAGCATTTTAAGCATGCCAAAGGTATCGTTTGCTTTATTATATTCCTTGATAAATAATATGTGGTTTGGTGAGAAAATCAAGTCTCTATCTCAATAACTGAGAAAGCTATGATAATTTTATTGATTTCATGGCGGCCGTTTGGATTTTTCGTTCAGAATCAGACTCAGATGCATTTATTAGGACGTAAATATAAAAAAACATGCAATTTTTTTAAATGTACATACACATAAAACAATTTAAATGTATTACGACCAGGAGACACGTACTTAGACGCTTTTAGGTCGCTAGCGTACGGGCCACCTATGAAATAAACAAAGAAAACATGTAATTTTTTTTATAATAGTTTGGCAGAAAAATGATCAAATACAGTAAAAACAACAAAACATTTTCAGTACAATATAGTATCAGCATATAGTAGTATACAGCAAAAACTTATACAGACAAAGAACCACGGCTGGTTCGATGCTGGGCCGTTTTAATCAAAGGCCCAGCATCAAAACAACACCGGCGCAATGTCCTGCGGCTGCTAAGGGATTTATTTTTTTATTAGGTTAATATTATGTGCTATGCAAGAACTACCCAGCAGACAAGCGACGCCGAACCAACACCGTTTCAACGTTGGTCCACAGTCTACGACGCTGGACCAACGCCACACCAAAATCGATTCAACGTCCCGCGTCCGCCGGGCACCCACATTTGAAAATATCGAGAGCAGATCCCCCGGCAAAACTCGAGACTACGACCCAAAACGGCTCCACTGCTGGGCCACCGTTTAAGACGCCGGCCCAACAATAAAACAACATCGATCCGCTGCCCGCATCCCCCGGGCAATACAGGCTTCAGCAAGCAAAAACCTCTGTTCTAAAAGAATCCTTAAAGGATGAAAGCTCTACATCCGCCCAGATACTATTATGGAGAAAGAGAAACAAACTTTTATCAGCCAAAACAAGGTCACCCGCATGGATGCCGGACCACATTGATTTTACAGTCAAAAATAATTTAAAAAAACACTGCCCGAGATATTTCGGGATTCGCGCTAAAAGGGTTAAACTAAGGCATTATGAAACCTTAATTTAAGGCGTAATAACGCCTTAATTTAAGGCGTAATAACGCCCTAATTTAGGGCGTAATAACGCCTTAAAATAAGGCGTAATAACGCCTTAATTTAAGACGTAATAACGCCTTATTTTAAGGCGTTAAAATGCCTTATTTTAAGGCGTAATAACACCTTAATAAGGCGTAATAACGCCTTAAAATAAGACGTTATAACGCCTTAATTTAAGGCGTAATAACGCCTTGATAAGGCGTAATAACGCCCTAATAAGGCGTAATAACGCCCTAAAATATATTATTACGCCTTAAATTAATGGATTTTAGGAACATAGAACCTTCGGAATATAGAACCTTCGGAACATAGAACCTTCGGAATATAGAACTTTCGGAACATAGAACCTTCGGAATATAGAACCTTCGGAATATAGGACCTTCGGAACATTGAACCTTCGGAACATAGAAATGAAATGAATCGGGCTTTAGGCCACCTTTGTGCACATATAGGCTAAACTGGGCCAGGAGAACCTCCTGAGGATGGTGAGATGATTGAGATGACACTGTCCTCCAGACACAGGATTCGAAATTCGAGCCCTGGCGGTCTGAGGCCGAGCACGCTACCTCTCGGTCACGGAGGCTCCCCTCGGAACATAGAGCAGCCCCAGGAAAAAATACCAATCCCGATGCAAAGGTCTGAGTCTCAATAGATCATAATTAGTTATTTGCTCTACTATAAGTAGGCCAACGGCGGATGTAGGTAAAAATGCGATTAGTAAAAATGCCATAGGTAAGATTGCCAGATGGTAAAAATACCATTGGTAAATATGCCAGAAGGTAAAAATGTCATTGGTGAATATGCCAGATGGTAAAAATGCCAGTGGTAAAAATGCCAGACAGTAATAATGCCAGTAGTAAAAATGCCAAATGGTAAAAATGCCGGTGGTAAAAATGCCAAACGGTAAAAACTCCATTGGTAAAAATGGAAGATGATAAAATGGCAGATGATAGAAATGTAATCTGTGAAAATCCACTGATAGCACAACCCGAAAAAAGCCCTAAGTGCCGAAGAACACTTTCAATTAATAAAGAAAGCCGGCTCTTTGTTAAAGTTCAAGTTGGGAGGGGTGCTAAAACTTGCGGGTTTTTGGCTTGACATATTGATATTTATGAACATAAAGCTATGTAATTGTCAAAAGTAAAAAAAAAAATATTCAAATTTTTGACAATGACATAGCTTGTTCATTGAAGATTATATGGGCCTGCTGTGAAGAGCCCAACTGTCAAGGGGCTGAGATCGGTGCTGAACGCAGCTGAGCTGAGGCACGACGACATTTAGCAGCAAATATGGCCACAACAAGAGGACCTTCTCACTTTGCAATTCAAAGTAGAGCATCAAAAAGACTCAACAGAGAGGATACTAGCAGCATCAACATCAGGGAACAGTGCTTCGTTTGTGGGTCTTCCGAAAAAACGCAAGGGAAAAGCTCACACCAATCAGTACAAACACTGGAAAGTCCACAAGATCAAAAGTAATTGAAGCTGCGGAAAAAAGGCAGGATGAAGTCATTCTACTACGGATGTTGTGCCACCCTGACCTTTTTGCCTTTGATGGCAAGTATTACCGCTCATGCTACTCGCATTACATCTCTGACAGGAATGTTGAAGCTTCGGTTGACAAAATGCAGGAACAACCACCGTCAACTAATGACAAAGCCTTCTACAAGCTTGCACATGAACAGACTGTCCTCACAAAACAGACACAAAGAGTTTCCCCATTGGCACGTTAACGTAACAACTTCATCAGTATAAAAGTAGAGATGGATATTCCCCAACAAGAGTCACAGCAGTATTCTTCATAGAAGCTCAAGCAAAGACTTAAGGGCTACTTCCAAGGCGAACTGTCATTCATCGAACGCTCAGGTTACTCCGACCTGCTGTGTTCCAGTTCAATCACCGTGGGAGATGCCCTGAAGAAAGCAGCACAACTGCATGCCGAGTTGAGAGACCAAGATGAACTAAACTTTGCAGAGCTGAGTAACACCCCGTCGATGCCAATGGAGATGGATGAAGCTTTGGTATTGCATAGGGCTGCTGGAATATTTAGAAAGAGCATGACAGACATTTCAGATTCTCCCGATACCTACATATCTGCTGCGAAGATTGAAGTGGGTTACTGTAGGAGTGAGGCTATAGATGCCCTGTACGACTTCATTGTCTGGAGCACAAGTGCTAGGGACTACCAGAATGTCACCAAAACCAGTGAAGCAGATGTGCCTAATCGCCGAGTCCTAGCAATATGCCACAACATTATTGCTCTATGACAAAAAGGTGAAAACGGCACTAACGCTGGGGCTTGCCTTGCAAGTTCACCACGATGTTGGCAGCATGTATCTGGTTAATGTGTTGCACAATATTGGCCACTGTGTGTCATACGATGAAGTCAGAGGGTTCTCAACATCCGCTGCCAAAGACCAGATCTCACAGGCTGGAGATGTATATGTACCACGAGGTATACAGAGTGTGGACTTAGCAAATGCTGACATTTTTGTTGACGCTGCCATCGACAACTTTGATCAGAATGAAGGAAATCACCACTCATTCCATGGCTGCGTCCTCTACCAAAGATGTGGATCCCTCAATGATGATGAAAGCATTCCGCGAACAGGGAAGAAGGCAATGGATGTCACAGAATATACTGAAGAGCCCCTGCACCGATATACCAAGCCATAACATAGGCCATAATCCCTGTTGAAAGTAGACAAGGCAGTCATAGCAAAGGGAAAGGACAAAGACATGGTACGGGAGTTGGCAAGGTTTGCAAGTAAGGGAATACACACCATCCCTGCGTGGAATGACTTCAATGCCATGACATCAGACAAAACTGTCCCAGTCGCCACCATCAGACAACTTCCCTTCATATATGCACCATCTAAAGACCTCTCCTCTATACACGACCTTGCTGAGGTTGGTGGCTATAGTCGAGAAGCTGGGGCAGCCTCACATTCTCGTCACCGGAGACTTGGCCATATACCTGAAGGCACAGCAAATACTGTGAAGCAAGCCAGAGTCCCTAGCAGGGAAAGTGACAATGCGACTTGGTGGCATAGTCTTTGTGAACTACCGACTCTTCCTAAAATGCTCAGCAGACAAGGTTGCCCTGTCTGCATTTGTGTGCGAATCAATTGCTGCCAGTGCAACACCTCAACTCACTGGAGTGGTGAGATCGTCAAGTTGGTCACGAACACTGGGGTAGTGATGATGTCGCATCTGTTTGCGACACAAGAAGAAGCAGACACCAGACTTGTCCTCCATGACATTGACCTGACAACCACCCACACTAGGGTCGTCGTCCGCTGTGATGATACAGACATCCTGGTGCTTCTGCTCTATTACTATTACAGAGGGCTTCTGTCTGATGAAGTCTACATGCATGCTAGTCACGCTTGGAAAATTGGGATACATTTCCATCCACACAATCACTGGAGAGCTTGGCAAAAGGGTATGTGTATGTCTCCCTGCTGCCCATGCATTACCGGGTGGAATACCACCAGCGCGTTCTTCAAGATTAGCAAGCGTACAGCCTTCAAAAAGTTGGTAGAGCACATCTACTCTGTCCAACAGCTTTCTGAGTTTGGTGGATCATCTTCACTGAGCATCTCGCTGGACACCGCCTCTCGGTGATATGTACAGCTGTTGTATGCTAAGAGGAGAAAGAACTGCAGCACGCTTGATGCGGTATGCACTGGCTTCAACAACCGACAAACAAGCAGACATGCTGCCATCAACAGATGACGGCACTGCTCCAGGCAATGAGATGGCTTCAAAGCCATGTTGCAAAGCCAGACGTAAAGGAACCTGTAGATCATGCATAGACCAGAGGAGGAGATGGATCCCTGGAGCACAACCTCTATGAGAAACAATGTACTCCACTTGAAGTCAGAGACATCACCCATCTCTACTGTAATGACAAGGATTGCAAGGTGTCTGGTAAATGTCCTATCCTTGCCTCCTGGCCGGACTGCCTTGCATTGCGTCATGCGCCTGCAGTAGCACAGACTTCCCAAACAGCTGCACAGCCCAGCACGGTGAATTTGATGGTGAAGTCAGTGACGATGAGGACTAAACCAGGAAACAGCCATGTACTCAACAAAGACAATTATACTGAATGTTATAATGACTGTTCACGAGGGACTCACCATCGATATTGATGTTGCTTTTGCTTTGCCCAACCACGGGTGATGTTTTAGGAAAAGTCATTTAGTAAGAAACATAGTAAATAAGCAAATCATTGACAATATAACACTCACATCACCAACTGTCATACAAAGTGAGAAACTGTTCAACACATCGTTAAAATGAAAATTGTGGACATTTCTGTATTTTAAGATATTCCCAATGTTGGGAAATAAAACTGATATAGCTGTGCTAAAAATTGATGGAATTTCTTTTTTTTTTCCTGGAATCTAGATGCATCATTGTTATTTATTTCAATAGCATGGAGTCCACGGGGGTCACCCACAACAATGAGTTTCCCAATTATATTTCACAAATCGCACAAAAGCGATTAACAAATCATGGAATTTAGCCTAGATTTCACTTTGTGTCACATAATTTGGCCTGTTCTGCGACTAAGTTTTCTTGGGCTATAGGTGAGAACCGATTAGAGATACTTCCAGATAGTTTTTACTATACACAGTCTTTGTCAGAATGTAAAATATCACAATGACAAAAATGCGCTAAATCCACCAGTGAAAATCGGGGGTCATCTGGGAAATCTGTCTGTAGAATACCCCTGCCACCAAATTAAAATGTGCCAACCATCCATTTCCAACATTACATATATATATCTTTAAAAAAAATGGTTTTATTTAGTTCTACGGTGGGGAGGGGTTACTCCTTAAATAAGCTCTTTTCTGAGGCCGGTACACTAATATCATAACCGGTTATTAGCCGTCAAAGCGCTGAAGTATGTGTATATTAGTGACCAAAGTTTTTTTTCATGTTGAATCTTCATAGCTGTCTTAGTCAGCTCTATCTCCTTGATTTGAATACCTATGTTATGGATCTACGTCCATTATAACTATTTTACTCTTTCAGTGCGGGGATAGACTTTAGACGTCAGAATCTTAAAATCGTCACAGTTGTGAAATCACTGTCGTATTTTCTATACACTTGAAGCTGGAATGACAAACCGAAGTGAGGGAATTAAGCAGGCCATTCATTTGCACGTGATCTATGTGTGTGTCCGTGTGCGTGGTCCGTGTACGCGTGCGCAAAAAATCGTACACATGAGAAATGTACTCGGTGCCATCCATTTGCACGTATCCGTGCGTGATCCGTATACGGTTTGCGAAATCACGAGATATTAAAGTAAACATATCTATTATGTAAATCGGCTGCAACGCTACCAGAGATTTAAGAACAGTGAGAGCGGTTAAGTAGTCTTTTCTTTGGCAAACATTCTATCAACCAAGGTCTTTAACTATAAGAATTACAGGTATATATAGAGAAACATAGCAGAAAATAAATATCAACGAAATATGTGATGCTGGTTCAAAAAGGATTAATTTTCCAAATTCGTCCAAATTTTCGTTCTTGTTACCCCCCTAGCCATAATCTTGAGATTTCTAGCTTTCCAACTATATACATGTATGGTAACTAATGTTTTTTTATGGAAGTTTGCTCTAAAAATAACGGCTTTTTGGCCGTCGGACGCTCTTTAAAAAGTCATTTAAAATAGTATAAAGTGTGACTTTGTGTAGAGTAGCTCTAGTGACTAAATAAGGCCTTTCTGTAAGGATAATTTTAATCTAAAGATTTTTAGTGTCACAAGTCTCAGTCCGTAGTAATCTGTACGAAATCAGCCCTTTATAATTGCGGCCACATTTTGGCTGCAGATGAATATAGAGTTAATTAAGAGTCCATATCGTAATACAATTGAATGTGTCGGATTGAACATTCATGCACCGAGCCCAGCAAACACGGGGCGTTGACCAAATGTTGTTTTAGTATTGGCCCACCGTCTTCGACGTCGGTCCCACAATAAATCAACATTGGTTACAGCCCAGTGGTTGCTGGGGACGGACGCTCACGATTCTCGAGTCGTGAGGAAGCTCTTGCCTTCGGGCGCGCTACGCTGAAACTAAAATTTCTGTCCTGTGGGTTCGTATCCATTTCTAATTTAGCTCGATTATCAAAGCAGGCTACATAGCAGATATATCTCAGGGAAATCTGCATTGGTAATATTGGTACTATTTGTATGTGATTATTGTTGTACAAAATTACAACATTTATTTCAAACGGAAATATTTCTTAGTAGTAGTTTACCGCCAATCACGTTTAAAATGAACACTTACTAAGAGCAATGATGTTTGATTTCTAGCAGTAAAAGGGTGCACGAAAAATTCATATCATACAGATATATTTTTTATCTGGTCATGGTAGGTTAAATATATATATGTGCTAGGTGCTGAGTGACTGTTTGCTGCATATTATTTCAGGTATATATCATCGACCATAGCAGAAAATAAATCTTAACGAAATATGTGATGTTGGTTCACAAAGGGTTAATTTTCCAAATTCGTCCAACTTTTCGTCCTTGTTATCCCCCTAGCCATAATCTTTAGATTTCAAGCTTTCCAATGGTATATAATAACAATGTTTTTCATGGAAGGTAGTCCTAAAAACAACGGGTTTTTTCGGTGGGTTTGCTGCAGCACTAAAAGAATGGCCTTTTTCGACGTTGGTCCAACATTGTACAAATGTTATACAGATGTTTTGTGTTTGCCGTGAGACAAATTCCGCTCTGTTTACAAACCGATGCAGACTTTTTTTTAATATATTTACATTCCTTTCGTGATGGAATAATTTGTTCAGCATAAGTGGATTCTAGCCACGATTTTCTTCAATTTGGTTCTCATAATTTATATCTGAACTGACTCATATATAGGCGTATCCCTTCATACATAGTCACTCAACATAATACGTAAATCGACGTTTCTACAATAGCATTATACATTTTAGGTTCAGAAACACGTGATAGACGTTTCGATTCATTGATTTCATTACAATTTTATTGAGTTTAAACAGGTTTGCTTTCGCCCACGTTAGACTTGTTCTCGACATTAGGTTGACTGTCAACAATTATATCTAATGTCCCGTGGGATGACTACCACATTGATCACTAATCAAGATAAAAGGCAATTAACCTTTATCCTGCTAAGTTAATCTATTTAAATATTCAACCACTTACATGTAAGGTTGTGTCTCGCTACCGCGACCCACAACTTCAAGCTTTTGCAACTCTTGATGTTTAACCATACATTTCGTTATCAAAACCTGTAATTCACCATGGTAATAAAGTGGAATAAAAACGACAATAGTCGTGATCAGCAGGCAAATAGTTAACGAGGAGGGAGAGGGGTCGACATGAATAGTCACAATCCCCTGATCACCGTCATAGACAGACATAAGCCATCAGATTGTGGCCAGAATTTATCTGCATGCTACGCTTGTTTTGAAGTCCCATATACGATGACAGACATCCATAATCTAAGAGGATTTGTTCAGATAAGCGTGGTCCTTATTTGCGTCGGTGTAAGCTCAGTTGACACAGCGTCTGTCCAAACTGTCGATGAAGCCTTGTACATGTTCAAGGAACAGGACAACATGGGGGACGAAGCTCTTGAACTACGGGAAGAAAATCGTGGTTACCCGGACCGTTGTCGGTTAGGTAAGTGAGAAAATGACAGAATGCAAGATTCAACCAGCGATAAAAAAACATTTTGACGTTAGAGTAAGAATCAAAATCTATTTCAATAATGTATGCTACTGTAGCAGCTCTTATCATCATCATTGGCGAATTAAACATAAAGTCCTTGTACACTTTTTTTATGAGATGATTATTTGGAAATTTTATCAAATTAAAAGAAAGTCCGCTTTCAACAACGACACCAACTGAATCTTCCAAATGTATACGCACGTTAACACTGTCCATAATAATGCTGAAATAACAAATGTAGGCAAAATTATTGTTTGTCAATGGGTCGAGAGTAGAATACCAGACTTGAGCCCAAATGTTTATAGGCCTACACGTGAGGAGCTTATTTTGTCATGTTTCAGTCTCTGTAACCCACATGGGCATAGGATAGCATGTTATTGGCGCACAATAAAGCCCAACTGTATCATCAGATTATCTGATAATGTTTTTTTATATTATGCTAATAACTAGTCTTATTATATAATACAGCTAAAGTATATTCCTTTAGCTAAACCATACACTGCCAACAATACCATATTTTTTTCTTTCAGACATATGCGGTAACTACACAAGTTTCAGCCCAGAAGAAAAAGGCGAAGTGTTATGGCCTGAGACTTACCTTGGTACCACAGTGTTCACTAGGTGTCCTTTCTGGACACCAGACGACACAGGGATAATGTACGCCGTCAGCAACTGTAGCTCAATCATGGATCAGTTGAATGAAAACACGTCTGTTTGGTGGACTGATCCTGATATGTCACAATGTCCTGAAGCTCCCTTCAGTGTGCTGATGAAAGAAGCTGCCAGAGAAATAGCAGTGGAAAAAATGGTAAGCTAAGCATGGTAGTCCCAGGTAAAAATATTGCGCAATAAGCCTATTCTTCATACTTTATTCTAATTTATTCAAGCTAGATGATGTATATCTTCCCAGCTGACTGGCATAGGCAAATAACATGGCTGGGAGCCTGGTGTATTGGTTAACACCACCGCCTGTTAAGCTGAGGTCCAGCGTTCATTACCCCTCTCTAAGTTCAGGTTTCAAATACACATACAGTTCTCGCTCCGTTCACTCGTAAATATGTGATATTGTGAGGAGCCTCGGTGATTAATAGGTAGCGCACTCGACCTCAGACCGTCATAGTTCGAATTTCAAATATTTTATCTAGAGGGCAGTGTGATCTAAATCACTTAGTTATCATAAGAAAGTTTTCCTGGCCCAGTTTAGCCTGCATGTGCACAAAAAAGACACAACGCCCAATTCATTCATTGATTGAATCATTAATTAATTAATTAATTAATTAATTAATTAATTAATTAATTAATTAATTCATTCATTCATTCATTCATTCATTCATTCATTCATTCATTCATTCATTCATTCATTCATTCATTCATTCATTCATTTATTTATTTATTTATTTATTTATTTATTTATTTATTTATTTATTTATTTATTTATTTATTTATTTATTTATTTATTTATTTATTTATTTATTTATTTATTTATTTATTTATTTATTTATTTATTTATTTATTTATTTATTTATTTATTTATTTATTTATTTATTTATTTATTTATTCATTCATTCATTCATTCATTCATTCATTCATTCCTTCATTCATTCATTCATTCATTCATTCATTCATTCATTCATTCATTCATTCATTCATTCATTCATTCATTCATTCATTCATTCATTCATTCATTCATTCATTCATTCATTCATTCATTCATTCATTCATTCATTCATTCATTCATTCATTCATTCATTCATTCATTCATTCATTCATTCATTCATTCATTCATTCATTCATTCATGCATTCGTTCATTCATTACATTTATATATTGTTTTTTGAATTCCTTTACTCATTCATTTACTAAGCCTAATTCGTTTATTCATCTTTTTATTCATTCATCCCTCGCTCTACATTTAAAGAATCACTTTCAATGGCCCAACGCTAGGGAAAGTTTGGGTCAAAGTGTCAAATCACTTTTGCCCAAAATGTCGCAAATGACATCGTAAAACATGCTGTCTACACTTTTTCGAGAAAACTTTATGAAATTGAGTTACACCAGGTCCACATAATTCGACTATAAACAGTCGAACGTCATCAGGTCATTAACCCCTTAACCGCCAAATTATTCAATCTGAATTTTCACCCACTCGAAGTTGTGTCTCGCTGACGCGATCCACAACTTCAAGTGAGTGAAAATTATTCAGATTTAACAAAATGGAGGGTAACTGTTTTCAAATATTGCTGATTGATGTCACATTTTATCTTTAACATGTTTAAAAGGTAGTACTTAATGTGCTAATAAAAAATGAAAAACCGAATATATGCGGCACCGGCGGTTAAAGGGTTAACCCTTGTCCTGCTGAATTGCTTCAATTGTATTTTTCGTCATTTGAAGCTGGAATTGCTAACGCAATTTCCAGCTTCAAATGATGAAAAATATTACTATTTATGAATAATAGACATGTCTAAAATTAAATTATTTGATCAACAAAGCATCTATTAAAATTATTTTATCAAAATTAATTGATATTTGTATTGATCTTTGATATCCTTAACCCCGTATATATCCGGGCATAGCAGGACAAGGGTATATCCTTACCAGGTGAACACAGCCGGTTTTGCTAATGCGCCAGGTCGACCATTAGCTACATATCACTGTTGTATCACGGGGGGGGGGGGGGCGCGAGACCCAGTAAATAAGATTGATGAGGTAGCATTCCGGCAAGCACGAGACGATCAACTTATGTCGGTTTAATGTTAGACCGACGATACAGACGACGGACCAACATTAAACCAACATCTGCTCATCATCCCGTATTTATTATTTTTACATATTTGCATAATTATGGGGTTTAATTAGAAGGCTTCTAACGCATCACCGCCACTCTCCCCGTGGGTAAGGTACGTCCATTCGGGTAATTGCCTTGTTTGTTTCTACTTTGTTGTCGATAATGTGCGTCAATAAATTATAGACAAGCTGCGGACTGGCTGGGAATCATTTTTTCATTAGGAAAACAATGACCTTTGTATTATTGCTTTTATGACAGTTGCAGAATCAACAGCCCGGAAGTCAGCAGGGAACACTTCCGCTACAGTGGTACACCGTGCAGCTCGGAAAAGCAATGGCCGCCCTTGATTTGTTCCCATTTGCCATTATTTTCCAGGAAGATTGTGAAAACTGGGTATTGTTTATGGAGGTGAGTGCATTGTATGCACGAGTTCTAAAATTAAAATGAAACAAGAAGCGGCCATCAATTGCACTGTAGATTGATGAGAAAAGGTTCATCCTTTCATCATTCTATTCTTCATCATATATATTTATATTTTTTCTACGCTGGTTAATCAATTCTCGCACAAACTATTTTACTTGCATTTTTCTCCCCAGAAGTGATCACTACAGATTATAATAACTTATTTATAATCTCGCTGTTACTAATTATCAGGTGATAGAAGGTGTTTACAAAAACGGACTGAAATATAGTATTACATCATGTATTTTATCAAATCCTATATCCCTTTCGACTCATTGTTTTTATGATAGTTAAACAATTTGTGATGAGCACGTACTTTGCATATGTAATCTGATGTACAAAGTCTTAAATACAGTTTAAAATATGGTGTATTAAATTTATTAATTAAGTTATATAATTATCAAATAAAATACAAGCACACGACAGCATAATGAACGATCTATTGCATTTAAGGCACTCGACGATCTTAGGTAATGAAAGGCCGAGTTCTTTCAGTTTATCAATGTAATTATATTCAAATAATATGTCACATTGACCTATACTATTACTTTTTATATCTTTCAATCCACTATTATCAGCTAATATCAAACACGAAAACTACAAAAGTGAACTTTTTCTGGGCTGGTCTGATCGCACAATGCATCTGTATCTGTATATGTTACACAGCAAAAACCCCATTCGGGTATCACGCTGTGGTAGAGAGGTGTGCAGGCTAGTAGCGACATTTAGTCGCGCCTAGACCTAGGGCCTGGCTGATCCGGTATGGAATTTAAATTTCTTTTGAAAGAGTCTAATTCAGTTTCCTCTCTGATGTTACTTGGGAGTGAATTCCAGTCTTTGATAGTTCGTGGAAAAAAATGAATTTTGTCTTTGTTCTAATTTGGCCGAGATATGTTTAAAGTTTGATTTGCGTCCCCGGGTCATTGGGTCTGCAGGAGTAAGGTATTGGTTGGCATCAATACCAACCAGGTTATTTTTTATTTTGAAGAGTAGGGTTAGTCTGGCTCTCCTTCTCCTATCTTCAAGGGTTCGCCACTCAAGTCTTGACAAGAGGCCGGCCACACTGGTGGTTCTGTGGTAGTCCCTTGTGACAAACCTAGCCGCTCTCCTTTGGATGGTCTCAAGCTTACGCTTATCAGCAGCTAGGTAAGGGTCCCATATGTAGACACAGTTGTCAAGCGTGGAGCGAACCAGTGAAGAGTAGGCCAACTCTTTGAGTCCCTGAGGAGAGTGTTTTAGGTTTCGTTGGCAAAGACCAAGAACTTTACTGGCTTTGTTGACAATTTTAGTGACATGCTCCCCATACTTGAGGTCATGCTGAATGGTGACTCCCAAGTATGGGTAACTCTGGACGTCTTTCAAAATGGTGTTGCTCAGCTGATAAAAAAATGGTTGAAGGGTAGTCGGAGATTTATTGATGGGTAATATGTAGCACTTGTTTACGTTGAAACTCATGCCCTATGTTTTTGGCCAGAGTGTTAAAGCGTCGAGATCCTTCTGGAGCAGAAGGTGGTCTCCGTGGTTCCTAATTGTTCGGTACAGTAGACAGTCGTCGGCAAATAAGCGGATATACATGCAGGGGAAGGTCATTTATATAGCACAGGAAAAGGAGTGGGCCCAGAACGGTACCCTGCGGCACACCTGAGGCTACATGCACCCGCTCCGAGCTCTCCCCATCTACTACTACTCTCTGGGTTCTGTCCTGGAGAAACTGGGTGATCCAGCTGTCAATATCCCCCCCCCCCCCTTATGCCAAGGTGTTTTAGCTTTGCCAGCAGTCGACGATGGAAAAGTCCAATATAGCAACGTCGACCCGTTCCCTAGCGTCAAGTGATGACAAGAAATCATTAGTTGCATGTCATCACACAAACGCCGCCCACTATTGAATCTGGCCAAATATTGCGCAATGTTTAATGGAAACGGTCTACGACGCTGGTCAAACATCAAATGGGTATAGTTTCACCATTTCATGTTCACTGGTATTGTACATGAACAGATTAGATTTATTTGGACCTGCATAAAGATACATGTATGTTCAATGCCAGAGTTTAGCAAGGAACGGTCATGCATAGTGCATAGTGCATGCATAGTGGCGGCTAACATTCGTAGTGCTGTGTCTCTTTACTCGGGGTGTGCTGGATCGCGTTTTTCGTTAACTTTAGTGAATATTATAAAAATATATATTGCATCATAGGTACATGTGTTATAACCAGCAAGGCATGAGTACAAGTCATGACATCAAACATAGTCTCTTCCTATGCCTACTACTTTTAGAATTTGGGAAAATCGACCCTCTATAGGTTAAAATATTATTGCATGAATAAAAAATTTAAAAAATATTGCATGCATTTTTCTACTTTAATAGAATGACACGTTGTTTCTGTCGAGGAATCTGCTCGCACCTTCCCACAAAATTGTATGTATTTTATACGTGAAATTGTATTGGTGTGTAAAATATTTCTAAAGTGGCAGTCATTTTTGTCATACAATCGGGTAGTCCTTTGTGCAGTATATGAAATATTTGCTTTCTATATATAGACACCAACCTTTCACATTTTCATGCGATTGGTTTTAATAAACACTGTGCCTGCTTTATATTTACCTGTTTACAGCACATGATTGATGTCTACCATGCTGATCAAGGCAACCTGAGTCATCATGCTGTCAACACTACAATACATATCAGCAGCGTACTGGTGGAGGCAAACCGTGAACGTGTTGAAATACCGATTTTTAATTCCATGGAACTGAAACAAAGGTTGCTTGTTTTTTTCATTTCTCACTTAAAACATAAATTGTATCTGGCTCCTTATGTGTTGAGCACATCACCATTCAGATGGCATTGGTAATTCAGGAACACCACCACAGTCCGCACTAAGTTGACCCTTGCAACGATGAAATATTTTTTGTGTAAGCCATGGAGATCGTCTGTAGACGTCGGATTATGACGTCTAAAGACGGTATCCGCTCTGAGAGTGTTGAAGATCAGAGGCACTAAAATACTAATATTGAGATTATCTTTCTCTCATTTCGATATTAGAAAAAATCAACAGCATATTAGAAACGTCAAGAACATCTTAGCTTTTCTATTAATGCGATGAGAAAAAGTTGGGATTATATCACCCTTAATTGTTTTAGAGGGATGAACCTCTGCCACATCGTCTCGGAGATCTCTCAACAACTTGATCGAGACCTGTTGACATTGGTCATTGTCCGTTCAGTATCTACTAGTAGGAGGAGTAGTCTAAGTTGCGTAGCTTCCACTATTCACGATTTCTGCCAATCACTGTAAAAGTATTTCGACTACTGCGGCCAAAACAGGATATTCCATCTCATTTTTTTATATTAATTACAATATTTGATTTTATTCATATCGCGTGTGCTGTCTCATTGACTAGAGGTTGATTTATGATACGACATTCTAGAAGTCAATTAAAACAAAACACACAATGATGTATAATATATTTAGCAGTCGATAACAAACATATACGACTCATATTTTATCTTAGGTTTATTCAGAGCCTACAGCACCTGGGTGACATTATGAGCCCTGGAGTTATAACATCCAGGGAAATCATATTGCAAACTGATTACTTTTGGCTAGGTGGCAGAGCTGAAGGTGTCAGATTGACGGAGACATTTGAAGATGGTGCGCCGCAAACACCAGAAGTAACTGCCATCTTCTCTCCATCATGGGGTGAAAGATCATCAATGTACACGTCAACAATACTCGTCTTGAAAGATGATATGTTTCTTACAGGGCACGCTCGCATGTTTGAAATCGTTATATCAAGTGAAAGTACACTACTGACGCTTGAACCCCCTAGTTTTAAATTGGTAAATGGTACTATGCAATTCGTAACACAACCTGGAATTGAAGGGCTTGTTCAGGAGTCTTACAGTGTATCAAGGAGTCTGGTGGATTTGTATCTACTCGGACCTCTTGTTCTGGTACAGCTACAACAGGATTACATGGAAGAGGACCACGATGCTAAGCCCTCTAACATTTCTACTGACATCTACGTGGTGTTCAAGAATGTATCACGAGTTGTGAGTAGCATACTTTTATATATTAATACTGTCGCGCATACATGAAACACAATGTATTTATGTATTATTATATTGTATTATAATACTCAATAGATGGATCATGTACAGCAAGATTATAAATTTACTGACTCTTGAAATGGGAATGCAACACAAGGATATCGACATATTTATGTTTAAACATAAGTTTTGTTTGATGAAATATGTAGGAAGAGTATATTTCTAATTGCATATATAAATGGTGATAGCATAGCATTCGAATACTTTATTTTTTATATTATATTATAGGAGAATACCAGTGTTTGTGGAGCAGCCTTGGAAACATTCATGGAGCGCTCGGGATCAAATCAATTTGCACCTCAACCGAACCAACCTTTGTCAGGTGATTGTTATTCAGTGCCACTCAGATTAACCCTTTGACTTCCAGGCCGGAGTGCATGCCAGGATCCAGATATACTGGTGTAGGAGTTCTATTTTTCGTCATTTGAAGCTGGAATTTCTAACGCAATTTCCAGCTTCAAATGACGAAAAATACATAAATGTAGTATATATTTGACGAAAATTTGTGTCATTTTATGGTCACGTTCATTGACGAATGACGACGGAAATTTCCGTCATGTATGGTAGTGAAAAGGTTAAAAAAACGCAGGGCACTTGCCCAGCAAGGGTTTTGTTAAACATACAATTCATCGATTCACCACAAGATACACTAGAACCCCGCTAAGCCAATTACCTATGAAATTTAGCAAAAGTGGTCCCATTAGCGAGGTGTTCCCCTAAGTGAGCCCAGCCCATCATGTTGTGAATCGGTGAATTAAAATTATGTTAAACATGATAATTATGTAGTCTAGTCCATTAATTTATAAGTACCCATAACAAACACAATAATATTGACCCATTGACATATTGATCCATTGTCTACAACGCTGGCCAAGATTTACACCACATTTACACACATCAACTTCTCGTTTTGCTGATACTGATGTATATCACACAGGTAGCAATTTAAACGGGTGGATACGATCACATGATGAGGCAGTACTGCTGAACGACCAGTCAACATTCTGTCACTATGTTGGTTCTGGAGCATTTGCTTTGTTTGCAACGCCGGTAAGTAGCTAATAAGCTCAACTATCTATACATGTATAAATAATTGTGCATTATGTAAGGAAACCAATACTAGCCTTTATAATTAATAATGTATTCAAGTGGTACCAATAATTACCAGAGCGGGTGGCAATGACCGTAGCTATATACACTGATACATGTATGTAAACCATGTACAATTTCAGTCACATGTAGCCGCCAAAAAATATAGTCCCAGATTGTTTTGATTTTCGGTCAGCGTCTCAAAACATCCAAAAGATGGACAGTCTTGTAATGGACTCTATTGATATAGCTTTGCCACTTATACTACAGTATACACGTAGCTACAATTATGCGAGGAAATGATATTTTAACTTTACTAATGACTCTTGAAAAATACAATTTGCTCAGTATGTGATCAGCAAAAGTGCAAAAGTCAATAATAAGTCAATAATTTTTCAACTACTTTGTTTTGTACACACATATACACAAGATCAATCAAAATACATTTGTGTTGATATTTTCATTTTTTCAGATTAAGGAGTCAAAGATTCTGGCACCTACACCGAATCCTATAGATCCACTGTTAAATTTCTTGGTGAGCTCAGTCTTTAATTTTAGCAAGTAAAATTTCTAATAAATAAAGCAATGTGTATGTAAATGCTCTATTTCCCTTTTATACATGTAAAACCACGTCTTCATTTTGTGATTCCACAGGGGTTTCCTTATATGCATGAGCTGTACATCGCGGGTCATGTCCTGAGAGGTCTATCATGTCTTGGTTTACTGCTCACTATGCTCTCCTTTGTTTTGCTAAAGTGAGAATATGTCTTCATATTAACATATTCATCGCTAACTAAGTATATTTTTTAATTTATTATCATATTATGATGTTGTAAACTTGTAAAAGCGCTAGTAACAATAAATCGGAACGCATCTTCTTTAGTTGCTCATATTAGGCCTAATGTTATTTCGGCTGAAAGACATGTTTTCTGTGGTTTCCAGACTATCTGATTCATGTTAAGTCACCACGTTGTTCATGTTCTGTATCTACACTAATAATATGAAGTAACCATATAAAAGGAAAAAATATTATGTGAAAAAATACAGATACACTATATTTGACGTGTTCTTCAGACGCTTACGCCACGGGAATCCCTCGCAGATTTTGTTGAACCTGTGTGTTTCTCTGACGGGACTGTTGATCGTGCTTTACATCACTGAGTTCATTGCTGGAGACAGACATGTTGGATGTACAGCCTCCAGTATACTACGTTATTACTTCATAATGACCTCTCTCTTGTGGAACGGTGTGGAAGGAGTGAACATGTACATGATGCTGGTCAAGGTGCTGAACGCTCATGTTCATCGTTTTGTTCTGAAATCGGCAGTCTTTGCCTGGGGTAAGTTGCGTATGGTACACAGCTATGTTAAATACACAACACAGTTATTTGAATCCATCCTATTTAATGAGGCTGTGAATGATCGAAATATTCAACCGTTTTTGTATTTTGTTCCTTTTCTTCTAAACATCAAAAGCAACGGATATTAGAAAAAGTAAGACATAATTATTGTAAATGCTGGTTTCGCATTAGGAATTTTGCATTAACAAGGGTATCCTTGTCAACTTTATTTTTTTATGTTATCACTGTATATATATGTTTTTGAAAAACATAAATGAATTCTGAATCCTTTAAACCTCGGGACATAGAGATATTAATATTATGATTCTTGTGCTGCTATATATTTCCTCGTCGGTAGCGATCTTTGTGACTGGCCCTTAACCCTTTAACCGCAAAATTATTCAACTTGAATTTTCACCCACTTGAAGTTGTGTCTCGCTGACGCGATCCACAACTTCAAGTGAGTGAAAATTATTCAGATTTGACAAAATGGAGGTCAACTGTTCGAATATTGCTGATTGATGTTACATTTTATCTTTAACATGTTTAAAAAGTAGTACTCAATGTGCTAATAAAAAATGAAAACCCGAATATATGCGACACCGGCGGTTAAAGGGTTAAATGATGCTGATGCCCTAATCATGTGAATCAGATTGAGTAGAAAGAAATTTTACTATTCAGACGCAAAAGTATACGGCTGGCACTGGGCAGTGTAGCTCTATTATATCAGAGTTATTTTATGTGTTGCTTTCACGCCATTACATACCATATCATTCCACAAAATGTGGTGGTAGACATCTGCTCTCCGTGAGGAGCTGATGCGTCCTCTCACGTATCGGGCGATGATGTTTTCTTTATTTCCCCTAGCTGGCATGCTAGCGATCAACATTGATCTTAATGAGGGTATTTTGATCATTACAACGTATATTGAAATGCTAATTTATAACAGTTATTATGATGTATTATTAGTAAGTTACACATCTTACATATGTATGATTGTGTGACGAATAAAGTGTTTTGAGTCTGATAATGATGTTCAATTATTATGATGTACAATGATGGATCCAATCTCCATCGAGCATCGATTTCACATGATTTTCTGGACCTTTATGGCGTTTATATGACCACCTCTTCTGACCATGTTGCTCACATAGGGGTTAAATGCCCAGCTGACTGGTTTGAAAATTATTGCGAAACACAGGTTGAATAATAAGTTTCCTCAAACTATGTATTGATAGAAAGATTAGAGCATTTCAATATTGTGTAATCGTACATTAAATATTTGTTTATTCCAACATTGATTAACTTGAAATTTTACACTATTTAGATTTGTAGATTATAATAAAAAACAGTATACAAAGTGAATCGAGTAACTGAGAAATCATTTGATTTTTTATTCAACTGGTGATATTACTCGTTTTTTTATATGATGTAAAATGATGTAAAATGGAGAATTAAGTACTTGGATTCATTGAAATATCTAGACGGTGCTCACAATGTGTTTTCACTCAGATAATTGGCAACGGACCAATACCTGGTCAATAGGAACTTATCTCACACCAAACCATGGCAGTCGTTTTCAGACGTATGTGCCTTATTGCATAAGCTATGTGCTGAGTGGCTGGCACTGCCATGCAAAAACTGATGGTGGTACGTTTCCATCATCCAGTAATAATGCCAATATATCCAATGACAAAGCGGAGGTAGGTCATTCTAGCCAGTGTGTAGGTTTACTTAAGACAATGAGATCAAAATCATACAGTTCAATTTCTTAACCCTTTGACCGCCGGTGTCGCATATATTCGGGTTTTCATTTTTATCAGCACTTTAAATACCACCTTTTAGACATGTTAAAGATAAAATGTGACATCAATCAGCAATATTTGAAAACAGTTGACCTTCATTTTATCAAATCTGAATAATTTTCACTCACAACTTCAAGTGGGTGAGAATTTGGATTGAATAATTTGGCGGTTAAAGGGTTAATTATAAGTATAACACAGTCCTTCATTTATGTATCAAAATGTCATCAAAGGTCATCATTATATCGGTATGACTCGACTGACATTTGAGTTTTTTCCAACATAAATACAACAACAAATATTAACGCTCATCTTGAACACCAATGTTTCAGAATGTGACGTTGCGTGAGTCGCAATACCGGTGTGAATGAATCATCAACTGTTCCCTTACAACGCTGAAATATTTTTGTATAAACCATAGAGACCAAAGGGATTTTTCAATTTGAAATCGTCATAAGTGTCTCAGTTAGCT